>NW_020769375.1:2672384-2689301 GCF_900518735.1 Pseudonaja textilis | reverse complement strand
TCTATTCTATTCTATTCTATTCTATTCTATTCTATTCTATTCTATTCCTATTCCTATTCCTATTCGCACTCTACTCTACTCTACTCTACTCTATCCTCAAAGATACTTTTTCAAAAGGCAACTGGACTGTTTTTTTTCCTTGAGGAAGAAATCTCCTCCCACCCACCCCCACCCCATCATCTTGCCAGAACCAATGAAGCTTCTTAGATGAGAAGTGGAATGTATTCTTTATTTTCCTCAAAGGGGAAAAAAAACCCAGTCCAGTTGCTTTTTGAAAAAGCACTTTGAGACAGTGGTTAGGATGCTGTACAAAGAGTACAGGATCAGGGCCACTGTCCACCATGGAAAACCTCTGAGTGACTTCGGGTGAGTCCTTTTCTGTGAGCCGAACTACCTCACACAATTGGGTAGTTCATCCCTCCAGGGATAAAATGCAGAGAGATTCTTACATCGAGCTCATGAAAAGGAGGTAGGGCATAAATCAAATCAAAGAATGGGAGATACCTGCCTGAAATTCTGTGAAGTCAAAATTTTAAGTTTCCCAGCATCCCAACTTAACTTCCTGTTTGTTTTTGACAGAATGTCCTTGAGGCAATAATTGCATCTCTGCCTAATTAAGCTATTTTGCAAGGTTGCTGTGAAGATAAACTCTCTGTGTTTGTCCGTGTCCGTGTGTATATATGTGTGTGTGTGTGTGTGTGTGTTTCAGTCCCACACCTGGGACTCTGAATTCTGTGGAAGCAAGGACAGAATGTGTGATCCAAGGGAAAGCATGCTCAAGAGATAAATCCTACTTCCTAAATCTTGGCACTTCATAAATTTAAATACATATTTGTGTGTGTGTGTGTGTGTGTGTGTGTGTGTGTGTGTGTGTGTGTAAGGGGAAAGCAGCAGCTGGCAAGTCAGTCCTTCTCACTTTATGTTGATAAAACTCTATAAGCGCTGCTTTTGTTTCAGGGTGTATTAATTTAACTTCGGTTGTATGGAAAGGTAACAGTTTCCCAGGATTTAAACTAACAACTTCCCATTGTAAAGCCTAATATGATTGATAGTCTCCATCTGTTTCTCTACAGAACCTCCTCTTTCTCTCTCAATCCAACATCTACATTTTATTTTCCACCTGAATCATAATCTGGGCAAATCCCCTCCCCCCCAAAAAAATCCAGAAATGAGTTTACAGTCAGAAGAATCATTCTATTTCTAAATCAACGCTGTTTATTGTAATACAAATCCATGGCTAGTTTCCACTATTTACCATGCATAAAAATTAAACTTTTTTGTTTGCATTTGTGTTGTTTGATAATGGTACTAGTGACAATCTTGTTCATCTGTTGGGAGTGAATAGCATACTTCGCTATTTAACTGTTGCAGCTGAGTAAACATACGCTTTTGTCAACTTGGAAATATATGCTCCTACTCAAGAGCGTGCAAGATCTTTAATGAAAGTATACTGCAATCTGATCTGGAAATCAGATTTAGCAGTCATAGCCTTTTCATCTTAGGGTTATTTGTTTCTAATAGAGCATAAATATCAAAAGTCAGAACATTTTTATTAATAAATTTAATATTTTTTTTATTTTATTAATAAAAAAACCCAAGAATTTGGAAAGTAAATGTTAATGAAGTTGATAAAGACTTTGGAAAGTAAATGTTAATGAAGTTGATAAAGATGATATTTACCAAAACAAGGAACCTGGGTATACCCTCTTTGTGTCACTACTTCTCCAGTTAATACCATTTGACACAATCCACTTATTACAATTTGCCAGAACATTTTTTGCAAAACCTCTGTTGAAAAAATATATATTGTTTTATTAGGGAGAGCCAAAATCTCCATTTCTTGAACTGTTGGAAGTTGACAGATAAAGGGGAATAGAAAAAGCTGTATTACGGCTTCCTTAAACAAATCTTTAGCACTGTGATAGTTTTATAAAACTAAGGCATTTGAAGACAATGCTCTGTTTGGTTTCTTCCTTCTCTGACTGGCCCATTAACTGGCTGGCCTATCCATAAATGTATATGGGATAAACTGCAGTATATTTAAAGTTGAAGGAGAAACGAGATTCTCCCTTGGTGGAGCACAGAGGTGATGCGAATCTGATACTACAGTTGCAAACTGCTGAGCCAAGCTACAATTTCACCTTCCTGGCTAGTTGGGGAAAAAAAAATGAGGAGATGATCAATGGAGGAGGAGGAAGTAGAAGAGGCTATTTTAACTACCACTGACTTTGTGATATTGGCTTTTCTTGCAGTACGCAGTGCAAACCTATTTCTTAATATAATTTCTATGTTAGGTTAAGAATCCTGATTCCAGAAACTTTGAGGAAGAAAATGCATTGACCCAAAGTGATAGAGAGTTAAAGGCATTCTCAACTTCACTTCTTCAGTGCTAATCCACTGCTGGAAATTCATAGGTCTCAAACATTAGGATGTTTGTTTGTTTGTTTGTTTGTCAAACATGTACAAGATTGCAGGTATAGGTATAAACATAAAGATAAACAAAGGAAGTAAGTACAGATAAATGGGGACAGTAAGACAGGGACAGTAGACACACTGATCCGTTTATGCACGTCACCTCTTAAGAATGGGGTGAGGTCCATGGTAGACAATTTGAGGTTGAAGCTTTGAGGGGTTGAGGCTGTAACAATGAAGTCAGGTAGAGCATTCTAGGCATTGACCATTCTGTTGCTGAAGTCATATTTTCTGCAATTGAGTTTGAAGCGGTTTACCTTGAGTTTGTATCGGTTGTTTCCCCGTGTATTATTGTGGCTGAAGCTGAAGGCGTTGTTGAGAGGCAAGACATTGTAGCAGACAATTTTATGTACTATGCTTATATCGGACCGCAGGCAGCACAGTTGCAGATATGTCAGCACTGTCCCAAACACCACTAGGTAGAATTTAAATTTGCTGCATCCAAAGCCAAGACGATTTGCTAGGTAAATTTGTCTCTTGGTTAAGATCTTGTTCAGAGTTCTTTTCCAACTGTTCCTCTTTGTTTGTTTTTTTAAATCAAATATACTGTCAACTTCTAAAGTCTCTCACCAGTTTCCAATCAAGTATAAAACCAAAACTTTAACAAAAAAGCATTAAAATTATGCAATTAAATCCTGTTGCTTTTTTAAAAAAATGAGTGTTTGGGGTTAGGACACATAGTTCTCCAGGATCTCATGGCTGTTGAAATTCCGTCCTGAAGTAGAGCTTGTTCTACAGTTATTGATTTTCTTATTGGGGCTTTGCAACAGTCAAATCTAAAGTTCTGCATAGTTTCTCTACACTTTTCAAACAGATCCTTAGAATCTGTCAGATCATAAGTATATAGTCTGAAGTGTTTTTTAAAGAAGCAAGTTTTCTGCTTAATTCTCAGGTTTACACGGCTTACATCCCATCTACTTACTGTCTGACTTTCTTGGATCATTCATGGGGTTCTTCCATGGCTACACAGGAAATCCTTGTATTACAACAGTTCATTTAGTGATGGTTCAAAGTTACAACAGTACTGAAAACAGTGACTTACAACTATTTTTCATAGTTACAACCTTTGTAGCATCCCCATGATCATGTGATCAAAATTCAGATGCTTGGCAATTGGTTCATACTTATGACCATTGCTGGGTCCCAAGGTTGTGTGATCAGCTTTTGCGACGGTCTGTCAAGCAAAGTCAACAGGGAAGCCAGATTCACTAACAACCAAGTTACTAACTTATCAACTGCAGAAAGTCACTTAACAAATGTGGCAAGAAAGGTCGTAAAATGGGGCAAAACTCACTTAACGAATGTCTCACTTAACAACATAAATGTTGGGTTCCATTGAGTCAAGGGATACCCTATACTTGACATCAGTACTCAAGCCTCAACCACAGTGGCATAAATCGCCACCAGAATTAAAGGAAGCTTGAGTTGAAGAAGGACTCAGAGCAAACTTCCTTTTACCGGTTCTTTTAATGACATTTTGACTTTATTATTACGTTATTATTGCTGGAAGTTTATTCTTTCTCTCTTTTTTTTTAGCATGCCATGATTAAGAGGCTAAGAACATGTAAATTTTCTAAAAGAGCAAAGAAGCATGCTTATGTTTGTGATGAAAAATAGCCATATTTCAATGCATGCATTTTCAAGTAAACTGTGATGACCCGGGGCATGACACAAAAATAACAAAGTCACCAAAGTAGAATAAATTCCCTTTGATGCCTCCAACTTGGCCCCAATGTCCAATTATCCTTGGCTGGGTTACACACGCTTCAAAAAACAGTCTATGAAGGGCAGAAATGCAGTCCGAACCCAAAATAAAGACAATAAAAAAAAAAAAAACCACAAACCACACTGAAGTAATTAACATGGCAGACCAGGATGATAAATTGTAGACCTTCAAAGGATAATGCAGTACCCACAGTTGGGAGGTTGCCAAAACCCAGATAAGCCTCGACCAAGACAATGCACGCCTTGCTTCCAGCAAGGAGCCATATGCAAATGTCCCACTTATATCCTGTTCTCCCAGCTGCAACTAATGAAAGGGATCAGGGCCTTCTTCTTCCTCATAAGCCATGTTGCTCCCTTCTCCGTTCCTCCCTATGTGCCCTAAGATGAAGAGGAGGTGGCCCTGGGTCTTCCTCTGAATGCCCAGTCGCACTGTGCCCTTCTCCAGTTTCTTCCACAGCCACTGGAGCCACACTCCCACTCCCTGTCAGCTGCTCAATCTCCCCCTTAGAATCAGACTCCAACAAGGGCATGACATGAGCGTTGTAGACACCATTGATTATCAACAGGAAGAACTATTTATACATATCTGCTATTGTAAGATTTAGCCAAAGAGCCTCCCCTACACCTCTCTCTTTCTTTTTTTAATTTATTTTTAATTTTAATTATGAGAATACAACACAATACATCCAACTTATCTTTGCTATACATTTTAATTCATCATTTATAATCTCCTTATTTAGTATATTAATTACTAATTAATCTAATCATAACTACTAATATTTCAACCTTGTCTTCTACTATATACCCATTGATAAAATTTATTCCATGTTTTATAATATTTAGACTTCCCTTTGTCTTTTATTTCTCAAGTTAACCTTCTGCACATGCCATAATTTTTCTTATTATTTCTGTTTCTGGAGTTATGATTTCATTTTTCCAATATTGCACATATAATATTTTATCCCACCACCAATACAGGTACTATTAGATACATTATTTCTTTCTTAATTTTTTCTGATATGATTCCAAGAAGAAAAAATTTCAGTTTAAATGGAATACACTCTCCCACCCTTTGTTCTATCCATGTTTGATTCAGTGTCCAGTATTTTTTTGCAGCATTGCAAGTCCACCACATGTGAAAAAATGTGCCTGGTACATCTTTACACTTCCAACAATTTGGAGATACCCTCACCTCTTTCTAAACCCCTAAGAGAGAATACAAGAGGTGCATTCTTCAAACTGAAAGCATCAGGCTGATCGATCATATAGATTTCTGCCAGAAAGTCTAAGTGTGCTAAATTCTTTAGGTGTGACATTTTCAAACAATGAGTATTTGGAACTTCAGTAACAATTCAACATGGGGTCCCATATCTTTTATCTTTCTGAGCTTCTTCTATTTATACGAACATGGTTGTTCTCAAGTTGTTTGCTACAAAATGTTAAATCATCACTTAGTTTTCTCTCCCCTCCCCTTCCTAAAGTTGAATGATAAATTTAGAATTTGCCTCCTTTCAATTCATCATTTTCTTTCAACCCAGTAAAGTTTCTCTTAACACTTTAGACCGGAGATATATAAAAAGGCACACTAGACTGCACAGCTTCATTTTATTTTGGACATTGTAATAAAGTTTTGATTTACTCATTGTACAGGCACGTTCAGCATGAGGTAGCCTAGTTCAGAATGTAATCTTGAGTTTTTAAATAAGTAAATTTAATAGTGGCACCACAAAATACCATGATGTTCTATTAAAGGTTATGTTTTACTTTTTGAATTATGGGATCCAAATTATTTATTATGTGAAGGGTATGCTGGCAAAGAAAAAAACTCTTTGCTTTTACCGTAAAATGCAAATGATGCAAATGTTTTAATGACAGGTGTTCTCAGTGTTATCAAGAATATTGGGAAATCAATGGTAAAATGTAAGACTATAAGGACCTGAAGTGCTCCCATCCTCAAAATGGGTTTTGGAGGTGATGGTGAGGATGTGAATTCAGTATCCTACATGGCATGGATCCAGGGTACCTGAGGAACTCTCTCTCTCTGTTGGGAAAAGGCCACTCCACTTGTGCCAGCAGAAGATGCCTCCTACAGATCCCATCTGCTAAGTCAAAGGGTCTTCAAACTTGGCAAGTTTAAGACTTGTGGAGTTCAACTCCCAGAATTCCTGAGCTAACATGACTGGAGGAGGAATTCTGGCAGTTGAAGTCCACAAGTCTTAAAGATGTCAAGTTTGAAGAACCCTGTGCTAAGCAATTGAAGCAGGTGGAGTCAAGGAGAAAGGCCTTTTCTGCTATGGCGCCCATCTCTGTGGAACATTCTACCATTGCAGGTTAGAACTGCCGTCTCCATTTGGCCTTCTGGAAGGCCTAGCTTTGCCAACTGGCTTGGGGTTCCAAGAGGGGCACTCATCATTGAAGAGGTGACAAGACCTCATCCCCACCCGGTCCGGCTCTTAGTTTTCTTAGTTCGTACATTCATACTTGCAAGATTCTTTTACTGTAGCCTTTAATAAATTTAGTATTAGGATTCATGACTTTAGTTTCATGGTCTGGACTACCTCAAGTGGATGACATCAATCTTGCAAGTCTGAAAATCTCTGCTCCCCCTCCCTCTCTTTATCATAATGAGAACTGCGTGGGTATCAAATCTAAGAAACTTTTTCAAATTACCTTTCAGCCTTGGACTCAGATTTCTTTCATCTAACTGTGGTCTTGATTGTGGCTCTTCCCCCTGTTCCTCAAGGTTATTCCTTCTCCACGACCTGGTACAGTTTGGAGTGGTCAGAAACATTCTCCAGACACATCATGATTTATGTTTGGGATATTCTTGGTGGTTTTTCAGCGGAGAGCTTGCAGTCATGCCAAATGGGCCAAATGGGCCAAATCTTACATCAGTTAACCCAGTTAACCCATACACTGAATTGTTCTTGGAACAGGAAATTGAATGCCCAGGTAATTCCATTCATTCACATTCAGGTGCTGTATGAATAGTATTACTCAAACAAGGCTTAATTGAACACACTTTTTTCAGGTGATTATTCTGTTCCAGTTTTTCAAACAGTATTCTGTGGAATTTTAGTATACCAAGCAAGCCCTCAAATAATAATATGTTTATTCAAAATAGCCAATTTTCTATGGTTCTGGGATCAACGTTTCCCGGGGAAAACCCTTGGTTTAATTCTTCAGTTACTAATTAAGATTGAAATGGTTTTGGTGAAACAGTTGTAAAACAAGGTAGCTGCTCCCCTTCCATAAGATAATTATGGCTATTGCATACATATAAAGCTTGGCCTTTTGTCTGGCTAGTTCCTGTGGGCCATCGAGAAATGCAAGTAGTGACTCAATTCCTTTCAGCTTGGTTTGCATGAACAGTAGTAAATGTTTGGATATGGATTTTAATCTGAAGTGCCCATTGTTTTCTATGCCTCATAAGTAGGAACCTTGGCTGGGCTTATGAGCCCAAACTAAGCCAGCTGCATGATCCAGCTGTGTGTGAGAGTCAGCGGTAGCTTTTTAAATAATCTTCTAATAGCTTCACGCAACCGATTGTCTTTCTTCTTCTACAGGGTTGTGGTCGTTTCTAGAGAATAAGCCTGAGTAACAAAAGGACACAGAAAATCATTCTGTGTGCAATTCCTTAGAGGATGTCCAGGATGAAACATCTTCCTTGATTGAAAACCTATTTTGCTTTGTTTATAAATTAGTTGTCTTTTGTGGCTGGCAGATTTTTTTCCCCTCTCTTCAGTTTCCCTTGGGCTTCTGTGCTCTTTTTGTTGCTTTACTGCTTATTAGTTGTTTATTCTTACCTCTTTAAGTCACACTGATAAGTGTTTAGAACGGGGTGGCACCGTCTAAAAATCAAACTGACCGGGTCTCGTGTTGCGATTGCTTTGTTCTTTTGAACAAGAAATTCATGAGATTTCCCTTCTCACCCTTTTCTTCCCGTGATAGAAAACTGTTTAAGCCTCATTGTAAGTTTGCATTTATTTTATTACGATATTTGCAAGAGATGGATTCCTCTCCCTCCTGTATAACAAGCCACTGCAGGCTGTTTTCTCTTTGGAATTACCCTGATGTTTAGGAAGGACAGAGAACTCATCTGGTTGGGGGGATTGTTTTGTGTTTCAAGAAGCAACTATAACACAGCACCGTGAACCGGAGGCCCAACCTATCCGTGGCTATTAATCATCACCGTCCATTATTTACGGAAGGTTCCTTCATTGTTTCATAAAGGTATCTAGAGGGTCAATTAGAGACAACAAACAAGATTTTTCAAAGACACAAGAGGGTCAATTAAGCCTCCTTGTAATTTTCTGCTTTAACAGCAAATGCCAGCCTATCACGCAACAGATATAGAGAAATTTAAAAATAAAGAACACGCTTCTTTTCTCCTTCTTTTCTTTTTTAGTTTCAGGGACGGGGGTGGAGGAGAGAAGCAGATGTCAGTGCGGTGGTGACATATGGATTACTGTCAAACCATGGTCAAAGAGAGAGAGAGAGAGAAAGAATGATTTTTAGCATGGCAGCCAACCCAGTGCAAAGTTCCTTTAAGGGTCAGGCACCTTTGGGAGATGCAAGATGGAATATTGAGACTGGAGGATTCTGCTTCTACTTTGGAGGCGCTTCATTTATTTAGGAGTCCTGCTTGCCCACCATAGCCCTTCTGCACATGACCTGACAATAACTCAAGCACTTTTATGGTGCAACTTCCATTTATTTTCACCCAGGATGATTAAGTTCAACAGTACTTTGAATGCAGCACTCAGTAATTGTAGTTACGAGATTATCTTTAAAACAATCAAAGTCTACCAAAGTCAGTTCAGGGCCATTTTGCAAGCAGAAAGTCCAAGAGGTTTCAATCTTTGGCAACCTCAAGAAGACTCAAACCTCAGTTTTTAAAAGACTTTTTGCTTTATAGTAGAACTATAAACTAATCTAGAATAAAGCAACCTAGATGAAGGAGAAACTTCCTAACAGTGAGAACAATTAACCAGTGGAATGGCTTGCCTTCAGAAGTTGTGGGTGCTCCATCACTGGAGGATTTTAAGAGACTGGACAGCTGCTTTTCTGGAATGGTATAAGGCAAGGATCTTCAAACGTGGCAAGTTTAATACTTGTGGACTTCAACTCCCAGAATTCCTGAGCTGACTGGAGGAGGAATTCTGGGAGTTGAAGTCCACAAGTCTTAAAACTTCAAGTTTGAAGACCTCTGGTATAGGGTCTCCTGCTTGAGCAGGTGTTGGATCAGAAGACCTCCACCTGCTCAAGGTCCCTTCCAACTCTCTTATTCTATTTGTTATATAATAGCTGGCTTCCATATACTGGTTAACCATGCTGTGGTTTGTCTGATGTTGGCTTAGAACATTCATAAGCCTTCATTGCCATCTTTGAAGCATGGTTTATAGAGTAAGTCTGCACAATCTATGAAACTTGGTTCTTTTTGCCCCCTCTTGTTACTCTTGGTTTCTTTGCAAACATCTTATTTTCTGGGAAGAATCTAGCAGTCCAGATTGTGTGTTATGGTTGTCCATTCATTGCACAATGAATGAACTATGACATTTAATATATATTATAGAGCCAGTTTGGTCTAGTGGTTAAGGCACAAGGCTAGAAGGTGGGAAAATTGAGTTCAAGTCTCACCTTAGCCGTGAAAAACAGCTGGATGACTTTGGGCCAATAACTCGCTCTCAGACCAACTCTCTTCACAGGGTTGTTGTGGGGAAAATAGGAGAAGGAAGATATCTAGGATAACTCACCTCCTTTATTGTAAAAAAATATTAAAGGCGGGATATAAATAAGTAAATTAATAAATAATCAAACAGCCATCTTTTTTCGACTTAATCCCAAGGATACTGTATCCCAAGCATACTGTTTATGTAGCGCATGAGTGTGAACTCAGAGCTTTTTGAACAGAATATAACATTAATTGGAGGCAACTAATTTTGTATATTCATATTCCATTTCACTTCCAAGCAATTCTGGGAAATATTGTCCTTCCACCCCATATGTTATTCTCAGAGCAAGCCTGCAGGGGTAGAATCAAACTGATGGGTGATGATTACCCATAGTCACCTAGTGAATTTGCTACCCAAGTAGACCTCTAAGCCTTTACCAGTACTGTGCTTCCTTCTACTAACCATGATGGAGTCAGATCATATGGGGTGGAAAGATTCTTTTTGCAAAGTTTGTGCAAATGTGCCACTTTCCTACCATCATGAAATTCAAGTTGCTGTCTTTGGAGACCGCTCTCAGGGATAAAGAATCAGGACTGCAAGCTAAGTTCTAGTTAAGCTAATATACTGGTCATGCCTATACACAAGAATCTGGCCAACTAACAGGTGAGCATTCAAATTGGCACTAGATAAGAATCAAAGGAATTCAAGAGGGGTTGGCTTTGGACCAGTGGTGGGATTCAATTTTTTTTACTACCAGTTCTCTGGGCATGGCTTGGTGGGAGTTGCAGGGGAAGGATACTGCAAAATCCCCATTCCCTCCCCACCCCACTGACCTGCTTTCCAGCTCCATCCTCCTGTGCAGGGCAACGAAAGAAGACCCAGCTGATCAGCTGGGACTCGATGGGAGGCAGAGAAATAGATGGGGGTGGGGCCAGTCAGAGGTGGTATTTTCTGGTTCTCTGAACTACTCAAAATTTCTGCTACTGGTTCTCAAGGACTGGTCAGAACCTGCTGAATACCTCCTCTGACTTGGACCTCTTGTGGGAATGTAATGACTCCATGCTGATTTCTCTCTTGACTATACCTCTACTTCTCCAACAGCTAACTACAAACCTAACTCTAACCTTTCCATATACTGTATAGTCTCATGTTGTTCTACACCTTCCGCTTTGCGTCTTTTTAACCTGTGTCCTGAGTTTATAAATCATCAGACGAATTTGTGCACTGCATTATCATTGTTTTCTGAGGCTGTTGTGTGTAACCAAAATAACATTTTGGTGTTCAACTCTCCATCCACCCCGTCGCTTTTCCTTCACATGGCAGGGGCCTTGACATAAACTGTAAAATGAGCCATGCTTTCCAAATGTAGATCAGCACTTTTCATTTCATCCCATTATTCGTTGGTTCTGGTCGGGGAAAAGAGAACTGCTTTAAACAGGCATAAAATATCTTTCCTACTATGAAAATTGCCCCGCATGTGTGCATTATTATCCTATTATGTCTGTTCAATACGTGTTTTAAATTTCCGCCAGCCTCTATCTCTCTGTTGCTGCTCTGTTTCTTTAGACAAGCCCAGAGGGGGGGAAAAAATTCAGCAGGAATTTTTAAAAAGAAGGCTTGTACAACCTGCACTTTTAATTCTTTACGGAATGTAACATATTCCATGCCAAAGTTTTATTTTTCTATCAGCTTGAAAACATACACATGGGTTTTTCCATACAAATTGGGCTTTAAAGTTTTAAGTGTTCTTAAAAATCTCTCGCCCAAGCGAACATCAGTGATTTGATCCCTTATTGCCCTTTGAAGCATTTTATTTTCTCTACTGGTTTGGCAGAGGTTTCTAACTAATTATTTAAGGCCGCACTCTGCTCTCCGTTGCTGGCTTGCAAGTTGCTGGGTCTCCTAAGAGAGTTGTGTGTGCATCCTTGAGAACCAAACTCGGATACTTGGGTGTGAAATTATAGCAGCCACGGACAGCGGAGTCTCTAGCACATTCATCTTACTGACCACAAACATTGGGAAACAATATTAATTCCAATTCTCGGTTCTTTTTCAATTTGTCTTTCATGGCAGACAATGTGTAATGGAAGCACCTCTAGACTGCCATATCTTTTATATCTTTACATTATGGTGTCTTCTTCGGTTATTTTCTGAAGCTCCAGTGATAGGAAATAACAATTTCAAAGTAACTTTTGAAACAGAATCCAAAGAGATTTACGGGGATTCTTCCTGGACTGTAAATGATCCCCCTTACAAGGGAAATTGCCTTATGGAAGGTCAAAAGATTCCTTGGTCAAGCCTTTTATCATCTCCAATGACCTGGCTACGGCCCTTGAGATCTCCATGGTGTATCCGGTTTCCCTCATTTTTCAGGAATAGTTCTATAGCTAACCTGTCTCTCTGTAAATTACTGAAATGTGTACTCCATCACCAATTTTGGTTTCGGAAGACACCTTGTTAAAACTTTAAAGCTTCATGTTTTACTCTTTAGGCTTCTCAACTCTTTCTCTGCATTTCTCAACATTATATTTTGGGAAGTTTTTTTTTCTGTGGCATTCATTACTGTTTTGTCTCATCACACAGTTCGTTCTTGTTCACACCTGTCACATTACAGATACTGATGCTACTGAAGTGTATTTTGGATTGCTGATGGGTATTATACATTAGCACAGCCTTATTTTTCTGCCTCCCAAGATCTTACAGCAATGAAATATTCATACCTTTAACAAAAAATGGACTAAAAAGTGGAATATGTGTGGTAATTTGTGTTTTGGTCTCTATTATAATAGGCTAGAGTCAGTTTGGTGTAGTGGTGAAGGCATCGTGTTAAAAACTGGGAGACGATGAACTTCTGTTAGGCAAACAGCTAGCTGGGTGACCTTGGGGCTGTTATTTTCTCTCAGCTATAGGAAGGAGGAAATGGCAACCAATTCTGCCAAGAAAACTGCATGGACTTGTCCAGAGAATTGTACATGATTGAACAGAAGAAAAATAAATAATGGGGTGGTGAGAAAAACAAAGGTAGCATCCAAAACTGGTCATTTGGTAGCAAGTATCTCCACTCTTCCCTAAGAGACCTCAGGATCTCCTCCAACCTTGCTAAAAGCCGAAAGGTCCATGTGGTCCATGGGAAATGCTCTCCAACCCTGGCAGGATCCACATATGACTGTAAACTAATATCTTTAAAAAAAAACAGTTTATTTATACATTTTCAGTTTACATACATAAGTGCTTTGTGAATAGCATTTTGCTTACATAATAGTACTTTCCCCGCTTTTAATTTCTACCTCTATTATCCAACCTGTCAGGTTGGAAGCCATTTTTCCTTTGAGTCTTCTGGGCTGCCACAGTCAGTGCCTGGGAATTTGGGAGGGGGACTTGAAGGAGTGATGGAAGAATTGCCACAACAACATTTTTTTCTCAGAGAGTCAAGGACAAGTTACTCTACACCTGGAGGGGAGTGCCTGGGGATAGTCTCCAGTTGGAACAAAGTAATGATTGGACCATTTGATGAGCTATTGGGTGCAGGGATTGGATTTTGGATTCTCTTTGGGGTAGGGAAAACCTGGAAATCTCAGATTTGGGTTTTCCTCAGATGTGCCAATATGGCATCTCTAATAAAATGGATCTTTGAGAAGATGAGAGTCTCTTAGTCTTTTAATTATGCATTACATTATCGTATGCATAATTATGCATAAGTGCACAATTATGCCTACTGTCCCTGTCCTATTGTCCCCAATTATTTGTACCTTCTTCCTGTATTTATACTTAGGTTTTTTTCTTATATTTATTATCTTGTAAGCGATTGACAAATCAAATCAAATAAATAAAATAAAATTGGGGGGTTGTTACTTGGAACGCTGACACAACCATTTGTAGAACAGGTCCCATGTTTAAAAATACTCTGTATCTTCTTTTTCTTTTACCTTTAATGTCAATCTGTCCATTTCTGCACAATCTAATAATTAATATCTTAATGTCCTATTGTAGCAGGAGATCTGTGGTAGCCTGTGGTAGATGCATCTGATGAAGCAAACCATAGCTCATGAAAATTCAAGAATGTGGTTAGTCAGAATAGGTGCTATCGGACCCTTTCTAAAATCTTATGTGATACCTCGTTGCTCTTTGGATCATTGAGAATAATATATTTACCTTGTCAGGCTGTTGTCTGAGTTGATATCAAAGTAGAAGGATTCTACTCTAAAAATCCAAAGAAAAGAATAAGAGAACAGCATTATAATGCAATTTGTGCTTGTGTTTTTAAGCAGAATTAAACTGGTCAGTCCCAAACTCAGGCAGCGGGGCTACTAGTTCGGATATAATATGAACCCCGACTGCTGTCTGAATTTAATAAGCATAGCTAAATACACTACAGATATAGTAAGTTATGTGAACAGCTAATATCTGTGAGCGGAATTCTGATTACTGTAACCAATATGGTTACAAAATTGGCATTAAAGATTTACCTATCATTTGTCTACCTATCTGTCTATAAATCCAGATACTAAGCCCAATATTTCTGGAAGCATTTTTGTATAATCAATGTGATTACCTGGGGAAATAAATCATAATTTTAAATTCAGATGCATTATTTTTATAAATCACTTTGGCAGAGCTTTCCTTATCTCAGCTTCTTGTGATGTAGGAAATAACTATCTTTATTATGCTTCGGTTTAGGTATTATGATCCTTAACCTGTACCTAAAGCTGAACAAATAATAAAAAAAATGAATTATTTATTGTACATAATGAAGCTCCTATGCATTTGCTGAGATCTACTTGCACAACAGAGCCTTCTTTATATATTCATTATTCAGGCTTATTAAATGATCTTGCACAGCCCTATTGATGTAGAATTACTGGAAATTGTTCAATTATTTTGCATCTTTTTATTAAATTCATAACTTTCCACATTGTGAAGCAAAAATCACACACAGCCTGTTGCTTTTTTTCCTTGGGATAGTGGATAGAATTGAGAATGCCAGTCCCAGATATTTTGAAAGACTGAATCATTTTTACAAGCTAAGTCATGCCATTAAATACAACCAGATTAAATCCAAACAGACTAGGTTTGGCAATCCTATTTTGTAGGTTTACAGGCAGTCCTTGGATTAAGAAGTACCCTGTGGCAAGGTGGGTGACCAATAAATTAGATAGATAGATAGATAGATAGATAGATAGATAGATAGATAGATAGATAGATAGATAGATAGATAGCTAGATAGATGGATGGATGGATGGATGGATAGATAGATAGTTGGATGAACAGATAGACACAGACAGACTTTAGAATCATATAATGTTACATTGACTAAGTGTGACTGGACACACAAAGAATGTGTCTCCAGTACATAAGCTCACAGTGTATATATAAATAGCAAGTAATATGCCATAGATCATAATAAACAACAATTGATAAATTATAAGAAAACAAAGGAGAAGACAGCAGGAAACATGAGAGGATGAGAAAAGATAAGAAATGAGACAATGGTGTGGGAATTAGATGGATGGATGGATGGATGGATGGATGGATGGATGGATGATGGATGGATGATGGATGGATGGATGGACAGACAGTCAGGTAGATAAGAATCTTCATCTAGCCATACTTCTGAAAAACATGACCATCCTAAAATAGAAATTAAGAAGATAGCTTTTTAAGAGTATTCCCTGATATACAGTATTTATTTGATAACCACGTTCACGGCCTTCTGTTTTGACACTTAGACTCATACAGAGGAGCGAGTTGTTCCATTCTTAAAAAAACAATGCCAACATGCCTGCAGTCTTGAAAACATGGAATGGCCTGATATCCTATGAAGCTGCTTGAAGCAGGGGAAGGAATCTTAAAGTCTGTGTTTTGTATTTCTCTGTAGCGGTAGATACAGTTCAGAATATTAAGTAGAGACCCCCATATTAAATGCAATAAAAGGCAATAAAACGTGTTCCAGGACCGGTATGCTGCTCATGTTGAGAAACTTAAGGGCCATCTGTGGGCAGGCTTGCAAACCACCAGTATTTGTCATCATTTGCACCTGACGGCTTGTTATTTTTGTCTAAGTAGGTAAACAGATGAATGGCCTTAGTTGCAACTGTTCAGGAGACAATTCCAGGTATGATACATTCCATAATGAGGCTACCAAATCTTGTTTACAGCCTACTTGGCTCGCTAGTAGTTGGCATATATTTATAGCAGTCAGTTTACTATTTTTGTAACACTACTCTTGATGGACCATACGTGTCTTTCATTAGGCGGCTAAGCCGAACTGGAGCAATTGTCCTGAGAGTCATGTTCAGGGTGATTTGCAATGTAGAGTTTCTGCCTGGATGCGTGAAAGCAGTGTAGGAAGTGATGGGGAAGCAGTTAGAGAGACCATTTTCCACTCTTTTTTGAGATAACTTGGGGTTCTTTCTGTTCGTGGTTTTGTTTTGATAGAAATAAGTGTTTTATATTACTCATTTCAAATATCTATACCGTAACGTGCTTTTCCTACCAGATGGGCTGGGATGTGTAGATGTACCTCTGGGAAGAGGCAATCCCTCAAACATCAAATGTTGTCTGTGCTGTACACAAATTATTCCGTGATTTGATTAAACTAAAAAAATAATTTGCTTTTGAATGTTGTGATAGAAGGATGTGCTTTAGTTAAGAGACGTCATAAGCCTTGGTATTGAGGATCTCTCTCTCTCCCTCTACCTCTTCCTCCCTCCCTCTCTCTTTCTTTCTCCTTCCCTTCCTCTCTCCCTCTCTCTTTCTCTCTCCTTCCCTCCCCCCCATTTTTCTCTCTCTCTTTTGGGATTAGACATCCTACGTGTGTGTGTGTGTGTGTGTGTTTTGTGTTGTTAAACGAGTAGAAAACTTGAGAGGGCATAAAGGTGAGAGAAAGAAACCCAGAGCCAGTTTATTTTTCAGTACAAAGAGGAAGTCCTCAACTTACAACAGTTCTTTTAGTGTCCATTCAAAATTACAATGACACTGAAAAAAAGTGACTTATAGTAAGAATAGAATAGAATAGAATAGAATAGAATAGAATAGAATAGAATAG
>NW_020769375.1:2651727-2672374 GCF_900518735.1 Pseudonaja textilis | reverse complement strand
AGAATAGAATAGAATAGAATAGAATAGAATAGAATAGAATAGAATAGAACTCTTTATTGGCCAAGTGTGATTGGACACACCAGGAATTTGTCTTGGTGCAAATACTCTCAGTGTATATAAAAGAAAAGATACATTTGTCAAGAGTCAAGAATCATCAGGTACAACACTTAATGATAGTCATAGGGTACAATAAGCAATAAAATCATACGAGGAAACAGTCAATATAAAGCGACAAAGTTACAGTCATACAATCACAAGTGGAAGTGGATGGGTGATAAAGAGTGATGAGAAGATTAATAGTAAAAATAGTGCAGACTTTGTAAATAGTTGGACAGTGTTAAGGGAATTAGTTGTTTAGCAAAGTGATGGCGTTGGGGAAAAAAATGTCCTTGTGTCTGGTTGTTCTGGTGTGCAGTGCTCTATAGCATTGTTTGGAGGATAGGAGTTGAAACAGTTTATGTCCAGGATGTGAGGTGTGTGTAAATATTTTCACAGCCCTTTTTTTGACTCGTGCACTGTACAGGTCCTCGATCGAAGGCAGGTTGGTAGTAATTATTTTTTCTGCAGTCCTAATTACTCTCTGAAGTCTGTGTCTGTCCTGTTGGGTTGCAGAACTAAACCAGACAGTTATAGGGGTGCAGATGATAGACTCAATAATTCCTCTGTAGAATTGTATCGGCAGCTCCTTGGGCAGTTTGAGCTTCCTGAGTTGGCGCAGAAAGAACATTCTTTGTTGTGCTTTTTTGATGACATTTTTGATGTTAGCTGTCCATTTTAGATCTTGTGATATGATAGAACATATAAATTTGATATGATATAATATTTGATGCGATATGATAGAACCTAGAAATGTGAAGGTCTCTACTGTTGATACTGTATTGTCTAGTATTGTAAGAGGAGGTAGTATGGGAGGGTTAGGGTTAGGGTTATGAATGTTTTTCACACTTTATGACCATTACATCCCCATGGCCATGTGAGCAACTTTCGGATGCTTGGGCAACTGATTCATATTTATGACCATCGCAGTGTCCCAGGGGGTCACGTGATCCCCTTTTGCAACCGACTGGCAAGCAAAGTCAGTGGGGAAGCCAGATTCACTTAACAACAGTGTAACTAACTCAACAACGGCAGTGATTCACTTTACAAATATGGCAAGAAAAGACGATAAATGGGCAAAAATTTTCTTAACAAATGTTTCACTTAGCAACAGAAAGTTTGGGCTCGATTGTGGTCGTAAAGTTGCAGACTACCTGTCTTAATCCATGGTGTATTAATCCTTCAAGTTACCTTAAACTTGCTCAAATAACTGAAGTATAAGTAGAGTTCAAATGATGACAACAATTGGGATCAGAATTTTTATTCTTAAACAAGGCAGTTGTAAGAGTGAGTCATGCCTGATTTTGTGAGCTTTTTTTGCCACAGTTGTTAAGTGAATCTGTAACTTCTCTAATCTGCTGTAACTTCAAGTGGCCATTAAATAAATGGTTATAAGTCAAGGACTATCTGGGGAGAGTACAAGCCAACATTCAGAAGACAACTGAATCCATGAAACATCTCTAATGCAAAGAAACTAAAAATATAAGTGCTTAACCTGATACCACAAATATATTCTTTCCTGACCTATTTATTACTGTACCATATTTTTATGTCTTATTCTCTGGTTATTATTTTGCTGTGAATATTCAAATAACTCCTCCAAAGAATGGTGGTTATTGAGGAGATTAAACATGAAAGCAAACAAACACAACAACTATCAATCTTGGCTAAAAATACCAACTCACACCATATATTTCGAAATGAAAAGAAACTGGAAGACGATAAACTCCTGTTAGGCAAATAGCTAGCTGGGTGACCTTGGAGCAGTCATTAGAATTTGATGGTGCATTGGTAGGTAGACTTTTAATTCATCAATTAAAATGGTTTTATGGGATAATTTCTCACTTTTAGAGATTTAGAACTTAAGTTGCATCTTTTTGGAATTTAAGATGATCATGTGCAAAATAGAAAGTCTGTTCTTACAATTCAGCATGCTCATCCATAACTATTATACGGATAGTCCTCAACTTAAGACCATAATTAAACCTGGAATTAACAGTCAAAAATCGTGCTGGTCATTAAGCACCTGACTGCGCTCAGTTTTATGACCTTTTTTTGATGCTGGCATTAAGTAAACTCACTTTAGCCAATGGACATTTCTTGCTAGAAACTGGAAGTAAATGCTGGTTTCCAGCAAAGAATGTATATCGTGATCACATGACCACAAACAGCTGTAACTGGGGGCTGGTTGCCATTAAACATTTAAAGTGCATCCCTGCTGGATTGGACCAAGAACTACATGAGTCCAGCATTTTGGTTCTGAGCCTAGCCAAAAAGGTTCTCAGGATGCCTCCAAGCAGGAGATAATATTCAGCGAGACCTAAATACTCTCTTCTGTAAATGTCTGTAGTCTTCTCTTAAAGCCACCCCAGTTAGTAACTGTCAATGTCCTAGCTTTTTAAAGATCCGAACAAACCCATTCTATTAATGTCTGGTTTTGAGTGTAACAGGATGGACTTTCAGACTGAGTGTTAGTTTGGTTTAGTGAAGATTGAGGTGTGGAGCAACTTCTACTTAATAAGTCTGAAAACCTATTCTGTGACTTTTGAGCCAGTCACTCCCTGCCAACCCTTGGCAATGGCAAATCACTTCTTGAATTATAGTGTTTAGAGATGATTGCATGGACTTTAACCATGCAATTGCCTGGAGTCAAGTCTGATTCAAAAGCCAAACAAAAAAGGTAAGAGGGAGTAACTCCAGGTAAGAGGGAGTAACTTTGCAGCTTGAATGAACTGTTCTCAAATTCAGTGTCTACTTCCAAACATTATGCTAATCTATTTCCAAATCTATGCAAATTGCCTAGTAGGAGTATTCATGCACAACAGTTTCTCCAGAGCCCTTTGACATTATTCTTTGATATTTTTGTTTTGTTGTGTTCAATCCTTGTAAATATTTGAACACTATTTTCTCTAAGAAATAATATGATCGAAAGCATGGAATATCAATATCCTTCAGCAGCCAATATGTAATATTTCCCCATTGTCAAATTAAGAATCCTGGAGATAATGTTTCTGGGAGGTTAAAACATGTTAAAAATCAATTTTCATAAAACTGCATTTTTCTTTTTTTTTATTTTCTGTTTATACTCTATACCAAAAGAAAGATTAAAATGCAAACACAGAATTATTTCCCTGTTTTCTTTTCTTGGTGCCTGCAATGGGTTATCATTTATTTATGAGACCTAAAAATCCGGAATATATGGAAATCTTGCCTTGAAGCACAATATGATATTGGCCTGAAAATGTTGTCTGACAGCTTCTTCTCCTGGTTTCCTAGAAAGTTACTATGAATGATTTTTTTTTTTTAAAGAAGCCTCAATATACTATGCATTTGAAAGTAATCTTAAAGCACACTAGTTGTGATTTCTAGCTCTCCTTGTATCTTCCTGCTGCAGATCATTCCTGTAATTTTAATGCATGATTAAACATGCAGTTGTTCCAAACTTGAACAAAGATAGACACCGGACAGCTTACAGTTGAGGTCAAAAGATGGACATGCAACAGACTCTTCCAGTGCTGTATATTTGCCTTCCCTCTACAACCCATGGACTCAAGAGGGATTTATTGATTTATTATTACATTTATTGATTTATTTATTAAGAAATGTTTAAGGGACATGGTGGCAGTGGCTAAGATGCTGAGCTTGTCGATCAGAAAGTGAAAGCGATCAGTTTGGCAGTTCGAATCCCTAGCACCGCGTAATGGAGTGAGCTCCCGTTCCTTGGCCCAGCTTCTGCCAACCTAGCGGTTCCAAAGCATATAAAAATGCAAGTAAAAAAATAGGGACCACTTTGGTGGGAAGGTAACAATGTCCTGTGCGCCTTCGGAGTTTAGTCATGCGGGCCACTTGACCACAGAGATGTCTTCAGACAGCGCTGGCTGTTTGGTTTTGTAACGGAGATGAACACTGCCCCCTAGAGCCAGAAACGACTAGCACGTATGTGCGAGGGACCCTTTACCTTTACCTAAGAAATGTTTTCCCAGACGAGTTGCTTAGTCACAATGCCAAATGGTTGGGCATAATATTCCCTGGTGCTGGCGGGCTGGAGAAAGGCTAATCCTGAAACGGTAAGAAAACTGGTCCATTGGTGAAGCTGTTTCTTTGCATTTTGTAACTCATAATTATTACCAGTACCCTAGTCCCATGATTTCTTTTTTTCAGTTCTCAGTTTCCTCATTCACATTCAAACTGCTTGAATTATTTTTTTAGAAACCGAAATAAAAGAATCAGATTATTTGTAATGTGATGTGGATATATGAACTGTTGAAACCAGGTTAAGTGGAGAATTAAAGACTTCCATGATGTGGCATGTGCATTCAATTACTTTTAAGCCTAATTTTCTTAGCAGAGAACAATTGTGTTTGTGGAATTTCAGGACACACTGGTGCAAATGTTTAGATGGTAGTTGGTAGCCAGAAGGGACAGACCACTGTGTTTCCAGCACATTGCTTACTTCAGATATCTAAAATAAGTTATGAAATATGAAGGAAAAATCCTTAATAGGGATCATCAAAACAAAATCCAAATGTAACATTTTTCTTCTTCAAGTTAAGTTTTAAACCTGCTTTCAGGTCACTGAAAAAATTACACAGCTTTAAGTCTTGATAGCTTTGATGTTTGATTCTTCCATTTACAAAGCTGTATTATTGATTTTAATTTTTGTTTGCTTAATATGAGGTTTTGGGAATATATTGAACAAGTTAATATATTTGGCAATACAAAAACAACACCTTTAATTTTCTTATTCAAAGGAGTTGATTTTGACATCTGCTTAATATTGGTAAATTGTCTATACGCCAAGGTTAATTGCCAGAAGAATTATCTGTTATAACAGCAGCATCTTATCTTCTACTCACAGACTTAATAACATTTTTCTTCCTCCTTCAACACTATTGCAAAATATTGTATATTTATTTTATTTTATCCCATCATTGATCAGGTTTGTTGTGTCTGATTTGAAATTTAAAATATGTGGTGTTCAAATGACCTTACAATGGTTGACCCTCAAAATCTAATCAGTCCAGGCTCCCATGAAAATCGACAAATATGTCAGGCATACGTTTCAGCATTGAAAATGGTTTTAAATATTTTGTTTGTGGGTCCGGTGCAATTTTCCACAGATTCCTTGTGGTTGAAGGTTAGGATTGTGATGTGTTGGTTTGTGTTACCATCATGAAATCTTCCTATATTTTTTTGTTTTCTTTAAAAAAGCATAAATTCCAGAGGAATACATTATAAGTACAAGAAATCAATTCAGCATAGGCTATGCAAAGTGGTCTCAGGCAGTCAATACACTAAAGAAAAAGAAAAGAAAAGTTGCTACAAAAGGTAGAAATAAATGAAATCAGACCAATAATTTTGATCAGTTCTGCTTCATGCATCATCATCATAATTAGCATTTATATAGTACTGTAGGGATGTTACATCCCTTAATGGCTGAAACAATTGCCTTAAAACCCCAGATCTGGGAACTATGTTTCCTAAATTTCATCTGTAAATGAACATATATTTTCTTGTTCAAAGAAATTAGGGATTAAGAGGAGAAACACATCATATCTCGCTCAGAATATACTATTTGTGTATAATTCTAAGCCTAGGATTATTTGAGTATGTCAAAAGCAAACCAAAATGTTTCTTATAGATAAGAATGGCTTGTACATTAGATTTCTTTTTCCCTGCTTTTTGAGCTGGTCTTGCTGCCTCTGAAAAATAAAATAAAATAGAAGTTTGGCAGAACACGAAAATAAACCAGGAAAACTCCAGGAGACAATCAATTTATTCTTATTCCCTGTTTAACTAAGACACAGCTCCCATCAGTAAAATGACAATGCATTTCCAGGCTAGGATTTATTCTTCCATAAGACTAAATGACGTATTTACAGACCCTGAACAATAAACAAACCACATTATAGCCATGACACCGAATCTGAGACTTGAGCAGATAAATGAGTTTGTTGTGTTAAATCTATATAATGCTGTTGTGTTGGAAGCAGGTACAGCCATGGACACAGTCCTCCGAAAAGTTTTGTGAAGTTAATCAGCGTTTGCTGCTGTCAAATATGTATAGCCTATGTTATGATGACTTGGCAATGCCCAAACCGAGTTTTAGACATTCATAGGTTGGTGAAAGGCTGGTCTGCAATTTAAATTCTTGTTGGCAGCTTCTTACATTCAGTCACTGAGGATTGCTTCTGAGAAGATTTTCCGCACTTGAAGTGATGTTTCATCCAAAACATTTTTTATTTTTATTTTACACAAAAAATGACAGTATACACAGCAAATGAGATAACCACGCTGGGTTTCGTATCACAGATCATTAGTCGAACACTTCCCAAGCGTTTAGGACTGCGTGATGTATCAGCGGATTATGTGAGCAGATCCCAGTAAGGTGGCCTTCTGCAGCTGACCAGTGGTGATCTTGTCAGCGCCAATTGTTTTCAAGTGCTTGCCTAGGTCTTTAGGTACAGCACCCAGTGTACCGAGTACTACTGGAACCACCTGCACTGGTTTATGCCAGAGTCTCCGCAGTTCGATTCTCAAGTCCTGATATCTGGTGACTTTTTCAAGTTGTTTCTCGTCGATTCTGCTGTCACCAGGTATGGCAATGTCAACAATCCACACTTTTTTCTTTTCCACAATCGTGATATCCAGGGTATTGTGCTCCAAAACTTTATCAATCTGTATTCGGAAGTCCCACAGTAGTTTTGCATGCTCGTTTTCAACTACTTTCTCAGGCTTATGATCCCACCAGTTCTTTGCTACAGGCTGATGGTAGTTGTAACACAAGTTCCAATGGAACATCTGAGCGACTGTGTTGTGACATTGTTTGTAGTCAGTCTGAGTGATTGTCTTGCTCAGTATGTGATCGATGGTTTTGTCCACTTCTTTGTAGAATCTGCATTTTTCAGTAATGTTTCATCCAAAACATTTATTATTTTTATTATTATTAAAATGGCAACTACTTGGCACGTGTGAACTGTATTTCAGGAATGGAAGCTTTAGTTTTACCTCTTTTTGTTTTACCTCTTTATGTGTAAACTTGTTCTTTGCACACAGACACACATGGGCACAAAATTAAAAGAGTGAATGCGTCAAAATTATGTTTCATTTTCCATATATTTTCGTTGACATATCTCGAATGCAGAAATCTCTTTCAAAACATTTTTTTTATTTCATTTTTTTTCTTTTGCAAAAGACAACCTAAATATAAATATGATACCAGATCCGGGCAGTTGCAAATCTCTTTTGCAATATACTGAGACAAGACAAATTGCTTTAATAAAACAAGCATCTCCTAATTGCTGAGCACTGAATGTAGTTCCAGGCCTATTCTGGCAAGGGGAATTGTGAGTTCCTAGGAGCAGTCAGTGGAGTGGGTTTCATTTTCCTTTTGAGATCTATTTGCTTGCCATTGCTTCAGTGAATGCTGTGGTTTTTCCTTCCCTGCTGTGAGAAGGAGAAATATCAGGGCTTATAAATGCATCCTTGCTTTTGTGAGTCAGCATTGACATCTCTGTGTTGTGTGTGAGATCAGTGCCTCTGGTTCTGGATAATCTGGTACAGAAGTCAATGAACTTAATGCAGTATTGGTAATCCAAAGGAGTTTGAGCTAAGTGTTTTTGACATGCAGAATCAAAAGTCAAGGGCAAAGTAGACTTTAAATATTCTTTCTGCAGAGGTTGGGGTAGCTGTAATTGAATCGTTGTGTGAAACGTATTATCTGAAGGTAAAGCTTGCTAACATCTCATCTTCAAATAGCAAGGCGTTAGGCTCGCCTTCTTCACACCCAGTGTTCTTTTGACATTGTTCAACATCAACGGATAATATAGAGAGAATATGCAATTATTCTGAAAAGAGGATTCATTTACTTAGAAAGTTGTGATGTTTTTTCAGGAGTTGCCAAGGGTGTAATGTTTGCATAACTGATTGTGCAGATGGTGTACCTATAAACCAGGAGGCAGTGGTCTGAAACTGTTCTTCTCACCCAGGTTTGAATTCCTGCATAAACATCCCTATGAGATAAGCTAGTTGTAGTTCTGTCTGATCCTTGGTGTTTTGTGAGCTTGCTGGTTGTCTTGCAGACCTTTCATAACCAAACTAGGTAACATCATCACTGCTGGAAGGGAGTGGTTTGGAAACATCTACAAGAAAACCATCAAGCACAGAGAGCACCAAGGACCAATGGTTCAACCCCGAGCTACAGATATTCTCTTCTATTAGTGACAACAAACAGTATATATGAAATAGAATGGTTCTCATGTAGTTAGTGTGCTAAATTGCCTGATTCCTGCCACCCATTTCCAGTCTTTTACACTAGATCTTTAGCTTCACAGTTCTGGGCATCCAGAAACATGCACTGTCTTTCTCGTCTTATTTTGTCTTCCTGTGTGATTTTCTTTTTCTTTTCTTAGTTGGCTCCTTAGAGTTAATGTAGGGATGAAGAAATCAGAAAATGTCTTAAACGTTTTTCTGTTTCTCCCCCAATTCTTTACTTGTGTTCAATTTATTAATGTATTATTTCCCAATTCCAGATTATACTTGGCAAACTATGCATAATAGCAAGAATGATAAAAGTGGCAACCTTTTTCAAGTGCAAAACTTGTAAAACTCCTCATTTTACGTCTGAAGCTGCTATCTTGAGTATTCTGGAAACATTTTGAATGCAAAAT
Organism: Pseudonaja textilis; assembly: GCF_900518735.1. Next base: position 2,663,609 of record NW_020769375.1, on the reverse strand, counting down.
AGAGAGCCTTGGGTTCAAATCAGCACAAAACTCAAGAGGTCCCATATTGCATTCAAACTTAAGAGGTTTCAGGGTTATCACAGCACCTTTGGATAAAGTTTTGTGAAGTTTTGTGAAGGTCTCCACGCAGTTTGAGTGAGAAACATTTTGCACATCTCTCTATTGGCTATCTGGGATCACTGGCTTTAAAAAAGATAAAAAATTCTAGTTATATTATTCACCTTATTATATATAATTCATTCAAAATATATAATTCGTGGTAGATTAGGCCTATCAATGGTTGTTGCTCTAGTTATTAAATGAAGCTTCCAGATGTCAAAGAAGATCTGGAATATTAACCTTCCCTCAATATATTGGGCTATAACATCAGACATTTCCCAGTATTCTGCAAATAGCAGCTACATTGAGTCATTATTTATCTCTTAAATTTATATGCCACCCATCTTACTAACTCCTATGGTAGTAATACTCTACTGATATTCCAGTAGATTTTGTTGTTGTTAGTTGCAAAGTCGTGTCCAACCCATTGGGACCCCATGGACATCGTTCCTCCAGGCCTTCCTGTCCTTCCTCCAGGCCTTTCTCCAGGCCTTCCTTCCACCCCGCAAGAGTCCATTTAAGCTCACACCGACTGCTTTAGTGACTCCATCCAGCCACCTCATTCTCTGCAGTCCCCTTCTTCTATTGACCTCAATGTTTCCCAGCATTAGGCTCTTCTCCAGTGAATCCTTCCTTCTCATTAAGTGGCCAAAATAGTTAAGTTTCATCTTCAGGATTTGGCCTTCTAAAGAGCAGTCAGGGTCTCCTCTAGGACTGACCGGTTTGATCACCTTTCAGTCCAAGGGACTTGCAGGAATCTTCTCCAGCACCAGCGTTCAAAGGCCTCCATTCTTTGGCGCTCAGGTTTCCAGTAGATTACTAATACTATTAATATTCTAGTATTAATAGTATGGTATTCTAGACTATTAATCTTAGACTAGAATATTAATACTAGATTAGAATATCAGGCTAGAATACTAGACTAGATTATTCATACTAGGCTAATGGTATTAATGCTATTAATATTAGACTAGAGTGTAATACTATTAATCCTGTTATACTATCACATGATTTGTTTGTTTATAGCCCACCTTTATTATCACAGTAGACACTAATTGTATTATTAATCAGATTATCTACCCAATGATTTTCCCTCCAGCATTTTCTTTTCTGCTTTAGTCGCCTATTTGCCACAACTGGAATCTGCTTTTGAATCTGCTGCCTAGTGAGTAGCACTTTAGACTTGAAGCCAGCTATGCTAAGACCGTGTTTCTCTGCCATTCCTTAAATTGGTGTTTTCCCTTTCCCTTTTAAACCGCATGATCTTAGAAAAAGGTTGAATTTATTTTGAAGGTTTGCAGCCTGGTGCTATGGGGAGGGGAGACGTAGGTCAATTGTATTGTCATCGGAAAAGGATATCCTTCAATTGATTAAGGAGCTACAGTCTCTTAGGTTCTTCCAGAGGGTAGAAAACATTCAAAAGAATCATCAGCCACTTTATAACACTGTAGTCAGTGCCATTTATCTGTGCGCCAGGCCAACTGCAATTGTATTAATGAAGTGGAGACGCAATTTAAGTGGTACAATGAAAAAGGAAATAAGGCTTGGCTGGTGGTAGTAGGGAGCTGTGTATCGCGTGGATTGAGAATGGAAGAAAATAGTGAGTTACGCTTTGAATTTTATGCATTATCACCTTCACGCATAGGTAAATCAAATTCAGAGAAGATTGCTCTGTGAATCAAGCAAGGGCAAGGTTTGGAGTTATTGTTGTTTTTTGTCGGGTTTTGTTTTATTTAATCACACCACAAGTTATTGTTGTCGTCGCAATTGATCCAGTGCTGTGTAACCTTGTCGTTTAACAGTCAAAGACACATTCCCTATACATTTATTTGTGGGGATTTAAAAAAAAAAAATTCAGAATAGCTCTTAATGTACCCAGGATTTCACTGACTTTATTTTGCCGCTTTTTACACACTGTCTTTTAAACAGCAGTTTCTAGTGTGAATTTTGTAATGAAAGGAAAATTCATAAGAATTTCACCCCCATTTTATATATAGATGTAGATGTAGATAAATTCTTCTTGTTCTTGTGCCATATCCGTCATTGGACGTTGGTGATCATGTTGGCAATCTTATTTTTATCAACAGCCACACAAAAAAATGCTGCTGAGTTTTGACCAAACTAGTCCCTTAGATTTTGAAGCCATGATGTTCTTCTTCTGCCTGGACTTTGCTTCCTTTCAACTTTTCCTTGGAGGATTAAGTGAAGCACGCTGTATTTTTCCACATCACATCTCCAAAACATTCTAATTTTTGCTTTTTTTTAATGGTTTTGATTATTTCCCTTGTCTTTACCAGGCGGTTTATCACCTCCTCATTTCTGATTTCATGTAGATAGATATACATTAGAAATTCATATTCTAGTATAATTTGTAAGAAAACCCGGCGTCAAAATCCCACTTTTGGCATAAAGCCAACTTGGCCAGTCATTTTCTGTCAGCCCAGGTAAGGAGACAATGGTAAACCATTTCTGAAAAACCCAGCCAAAAAAAAGTATAGGGACTTGTTGAGGCAGCTTCCAAGAATGAGACATGATTAATTATTATTTTTGGGGGTGGGGGGATCAGAAGGAAAATCTATTTGTCTAATGTTTCCAAGTGATGAAATCCATTTAAAAAGAAAAGAGCGAAGTCCATCTTCCAAAACAATTTCTTTTATTTAGGAAAGCATCAAATTGGCAAGGTTTGTTGTAATTACGGATCCGACATAACCCAGAATTACACCACGTAATATTGGAAATTAGAAACACCCCACAAGAGTCGCATTCCCCAATAGAAGTAAATGAACATTGCCTGATGTCATCAATCTCCACCTCCAGGTCTCAGCAGGGTCAGCTTTCATTCCCACGGGAAGGAGCACCACTTAGCCTAAACAACTCTATCTCCACTCCTCCCACCTTAGGAATGTGGCAAGCCCAAACCCTTTCCCCGCACGACCAGCAAAGAGAAAGAAAGGAAAAGGAATATATAATAAGTCTAAATAAAATAGCTACACATATGTCAATTTTGTGCTTGACACTAGACGCCTCTCAGAACTTAATAAAAAGAATCTGTAGACATCAAATTATTTTTCCTGGGACGTCCTTTGTGCTTTCTGAGTTCTTGCAGACATTTCATTACCAAATTACATGACAACATCAGTGCTAGAAGCAAATGGGGTTTGCTCTTATTTTTATATACTGCCCTGTCAGTGAAAGTGTTTTTGGTGATATCTTGATTAGGGTGTTTACTATTAGCTTGTTTGTTTGCATTGGTGGTTCCTTGGTTGGGGTACTATTTACTTCTTGATGGCTGGTCTAGTGTTAATCTCTGCTTACATGGGTGTGATTACTAGTTAGAAGGTGTTTTGGTTTTGTGTGTGTGTGTGTGTGTGTTTCCTTTGCATCTATTTTTTGGTTTCTTTTCTGTGATATGTAGATGATGTTTGTCTCTATGTGCTGGTTAATAGCTGCTCTATTTTTCCTATGTTCTTTTTTTTCCTGTCTTGGGTAGGTAAAAGTAAAGGTAAAGGTAAATGTTCCCCTTGTACATGCATGCTAATCGTTTCTGACTCCAGGGGGCGGTGCTCATCTCCATTACAAAGCCGAAGAGCCAGCGCTGTCCGAAGACGTCTCCATGGTCATGTGGTTGGCATGATTAAATACCAAAGGTGCATGGAACACTGTAACCTTCCCACCAAAGGGGTCCCTATTTTTTCTACTTGCATTTTTTACATGCTTTCGAAACGCTAGGTTGGCAGAAACTGGGACAAGTAACAGGAGCTCGCTCCGTTACACGGTGCTAGGGATTCGAACTGCCGAACTGCCAACCTTTCTGATCGACAAGCTCAGCATCTTAGCCACTGAGCCACCACATCCCTGTCTTGGGTACATCCCCCCAAAAAGCATAACCTGTAAATCTGCATCTGTAGATTTGTAGAATTCCTGTCTATCCATATCACAATCAGCAGCAAGAGTGGACTTTCCTTTTCATCACAGGCCAGCCAGCTCTGTTAGATCAGGGAGGGACTGGAAGGAAGAGGGTGGGGGGAAAGTAAGCACCAGGAAAATGGGGGAAAATGTTCCAACCGTTATTGATCCCTTTGGTGGTGAGCACACGGGAACCTTGACACTGCACGCACTTAATTGTGATTTTATTGACTATCATTTCTGCCTTGTTTATGCTGCTGGAGGCTGTCGCTCAGTATGACTGATGGCCTTCATTCCTTCCAATGTTTTGCTAGCTGACCCTCCTGGGCTTCTTGAGGACCAGCTTGTTCTTAACCCTGCAGTCACGCCTGCTCGTGTTCCCTGTTTGCCTACTGTTAAAGTGGAAAATGAAAGCCCCCGCCCATAGCACATTTTGTAGCTCGAGCGGGTCTTTCCCATGATTATAAACTCTGGTCATTGTTGCCAGAAAAAAGCTCCATCAGCCTGTGCCTGAAAGTCATGGCCTGAAGGGGTGGGGAAGGCAGCGGTGTTTATGTTTGCAGCCCAAGGGTGAAAAAGCAATTGGGTATCGGGTAATTAAGAGACAGGGTTTGGTTGGCTTCTCTGGTTCCCCTGCCTGAAACCGTATTTTAGAAGGTTCATTGCAAATTCTAATGCCTGGCCGTTTCAATGGCTGTGTTAACGATTGCATGTGGCTGTGAACAAATGGCCTTTTGTAAGCAATCAGAAGGAAAAAGACAGGAAGAAATGAGGGTTTTTTTTTCTGGGGGGGGGGAGGGAAGGGCTGCACATTGTGCCAACCCGCTATAGCGGGTTTCTTTGGTTTGCATCCTAGCATGGGGTGTATTGTAATTTGCAAACCAGGATTTATTTACGGCATGGGAGAAAAAGCAAACCCAGTTTTGTTCTTCAACCAACCAAAATGAGGTTCTCAGATGGAACTGGCCGATTGAGAGCTTCAGTTTGGAAAAGCAGAGTAGCAAACTGAAGTGACATTTAGAGTGATAAGGTTGAAAAAATACGAGGATGAAAAATTATTAGGATGAATAACTAAGAGCTTTTTGCTCATTATCAAGATATTGCCTTGATAAGACCAGAAACGCTATTGTTAATGGACATGGCTATAAATTGAAAAGCCACTTCATCACTTACCAATGGCAGTTCCAGTTGCCACTGTTAAATGAGGACTGCAAGGATTGTTAAGTGATAAACTCCTGTAACCACAGCTTCCAACTTCCTGCTGGCTTCCCCATTGACTTTTCTTAAATGAGGACCACCTATAGAGAGTGATACTTTCCATTTTTGCTGTCCAGAAACAGTAGGTTGCCAATGGACAGCTGGGCAGTGTGGAGGACGAGAAGATGCATGAAGCATTTAGCAAATGCATGAAGTATTAATTAGATAGGTAAACACATTTGGAAGGGACCTTGTGGGTCATCTAGTCCAACCCCCTGCCCAGCAGGTGACCCTACACCGTTTCTGACAAATGTTAGTCCAATCTCTTCTTGAAAACCTCCAGTGATGAAGCTCCCACAACTTTTGAAGGAAACTTCTGTTCCATGGGTTGATTGCTCTGTTTCTCCTTATTTCCAGGTTGAATCTCTTCTTGCTCAGTTTCCATCTATTATTCCTTGTCTGGCTTTCAGGGGCCTTGGAAAAATAGCTTGACTCCATCCTCTCTATGGCAGCCCCTCAAATATTGGAAGACTGTTATCATGTCTCCCCTGGTTCTTCTCCTCACTAGACTATCCATGTCCAGTTCCTGAAACCATTTATTGCATGTTTTAATCTCCAGTCGCCTAATTATCCTGGTTGCTCTTCTCTGCACTTTTTCTAGAGTCTCAACATCTTTTTTATAATGTGGTGACCAAAACTGGATGCAGTACTCTAGCTGTACTCTTACTAAGGCTTCATAGAGTGGTATTAGTACCTCACTTGATCTTGATTGTATCCCTCTGTTAATGCAATTTAGTGCAACAATTGGCTTTGTTGGCTGCTGCTGCACACTGCTGGCTCATATTTAGCTGGTTGTCCACTAAGATCCCAAGATCCCTCTTGCAGTTACTGCTATTAAGCCTGGTTTCACCCAGTCTATATGTGTCCTTTTGGCTTTTCTTGTCTAAGTGTAAGTCTTTACTTTTCTCTACACTGAATTATTATGACCTCAAAGGAAATAGAGAAGTATGTGTCTCTATGTATGTCTGTTCATACATGTATATGTGTAATTGTATGTTTGTGCATATAGGTGTGTGTGTGTGTGTGTGTGTGTGTGTTCCTACCAAATATAACTTCACACTCTCCCACCACTCAATGCCACATATTATTTAGCTATTTTATCCATTAGTCCCGATGATTGTCTTTTTTTCACGGCCACGTTTTCTTTAGATCCCTAATTTTATATTACTGCAATGAAGCTCCATACTTTGTTCAAATAAACACTACTAGTCAAAGCCCCGTTCCATGGAGATCACATTATATCAGTTTAATAACATACAATATGGGCTTTGATGTATATAAAGCATGTGTTTGCCAAGGTTTTCCCCCCCTCTTTCTCTCCCTGCCCCCTCTTTTAAATATAGAAATTCTTTTGAGTTGTGTTTATTCTTTCTGTTGGCACATTTTATAATATCAAAGGCTTTCCAGGGGAACTAAGACTACCGAGTTACGCTTGGGTCATGTTTTGCTGTATGCCCTTTAATACTATAGCTTTAGAAATGCAATTTTCAGCCTCTGCTTATTAGAATATGATAAACTATGCCTGGTCCATGTCCAGCTCCACTAATCTCCAGACTTCATGAATTAAGCATGAAGATTCTAGTCAATGTGCTTTCAAAGACCAATGTTTAGGGAATCATGGATTTTCTACAAGCTGGGGGAGAAATCTATAATAGGAGGAACTGATTTTCAAACATATTCACTGGAAGAAATGACCACTTTCTGGCTTAAGAACAGAACACAGATCCTTATTACTATACTGAAGAGATAGTTTGAAATATGCTTTTCACTGGGAAAATAAACACCCCAGTTTTTGAAAATATTGAGTGACAACACGATGCATAGAACAGTAGCTGCATTTTTTGATGTTTTCTTTCTTTCTTTCTTTCTTTCTTTCTTTCTTTCTTTCTTTCTTTCTTTCTTTCTTTCTTTCTTTCTTTCTTTCTTTCTCTCTCTCTCTCTCTCTCTCTCTCTCTCTCTCTCTCTCCCTCCCTCCCTCCCTCCCTCCCTCCCTTTCTATTTTTCTCTTTCTTTCTTTCATCTCCCTCCCTCCCTTCCTTTCCTACCTGTTAATTCTACTTTCTTTTTCATTGCTGGTGAATAGTTCTACTTGTACTCCAAAAATAGGAGTCTTCTTATGATTGCTTGTTCAGCATTTTGGCCAAACTATCCTTCCCCGCCCCCCCCCCCCGCCCCCCGCCACTCCATTGACAGTAAAAGGGGCACAGATTATGTATTTGTACAAGTTTTGAAATGTACCTCAGTTCTAAAAGACATACTTTATAATTTTATATACATATTAGGTATAGCAGGAAGCAGTTTTAAGATTAAAATGTTGATCTGATGCATTCGTGTTTTACAGTAGGATGGTGAATTAAACTAATAAAATGAAAGTTAAGCATCGTATGGTGCTATTTAGAGCAAAAATCCCTCTAAAATCTATATATTGTAGATATATATGAGGTGAAGGATTAAGAATCCTTATTTTGTTCATATTTTGCTTTCCTGAATGTTATTAAGGAAGGAACTATTGTGACAGGTTCAGACCAAGGGGGCTATAACTGAGATTCTAGCCTTTTAATATCTCTGGGGATAAGGGGAAAGTTCAACATCGTTATATGACTAAATTGTATCAGATGAGCAGATTTTAAATGGATTAGACAGTTGCGAAACTAGTGAGGACCCACGCATAACTGCCTCATGAAGTTGTTGTTTCTTGTTGTTTCTCTGACATCCACACATCCTTCCTCCTTTTTGTCATGCATTTTAGACCGTTTTTGAAACTGAAAAAGCTTTCCAAAATACTTTCACATGCATGTGTCTGATTGTTTAAACTTTTAAAATTAATACATACCACTGTGGATAATACAGAAGATGTCAAGGCTCCAACTAACGAACTCAAGAAAATTAAATTAGGAAATAACCCAGTGGTGGGATGCTGCTAGTTTGGACTGGTTCTAGCAAACTGTAGCTCCAACGATCAGCTGACCCCACCCACCCACCATGCCCTATTCTGTCCTATATTTCCTAATTTTTCAGCTCAGCTGATTCACGCGGCACGGTGGGTTTCCATGCCTTAGCTGTTTTACATATGGGGCTGCCCTAGAAGGTAAGCTGCAGAGCTTGAAATTGGTGTGTTTTGAATGTATGTGTATGCATGTTCACAGAACTGGTTATTAAACTGGTTACAGCCCGCCACTGAAATAACCCCATCCCCATGTGTCACAGGTCATGTTGGCCAATTAGGCTCATTGGCGGGCTCTTCAGGCACGCCTTCCCCAAGTTTATCCGTTGCCAATGGAGATGGACTTGGTTCTCATGAGAAAGCTCTTTGTCGTGTTTAGTAATGCATTCCAACCTTCTTTCCCCTTCCCTCTCTGTGTGGCAACCGAGAAATAGAAAGATGGCTGTGGCCAGGTTCAGTTTAAAGTTGACAATAAAATCTCTCAAGTATCTCTTCTGGCTTGTGCTAATAAACTAAAATCCCTGTGGACAATCTGGAAGTGCTGCTAGAAGTGTCCTCACATGAGCTTATCCAGTCCCATTTCAAAACATTGGTAGCCATCACCCCACCAAGTACAATTAATTCCCTTAGTTAATTTGGACCAGTATAAAGAACCATAGATTCATAGGGGTGGAAAGGACCTTGGAAGTCTTCTAGTCCAACCACATGTCAGGCACCAACAATCAGGTCCACCTGTGCAGAGTTCAAGATAAGTACTTTATTATGTTCTGCCTATGATACAGGAATCTTCCCAGTCTAGCAGCCTTCCCTTGGGAACAATTAGATAAGTCTCTAAGGAACTTTGGGTGGGTCAAAGGCTGTAGCCCTTTTGTGGTTGTGCAATGATTCCAAGCTAACTTCGCATTTGATGCCTCCTCCCTGTCAGGCTGGGTGTTTCCCAACACCGTAGCAAACATGACTGTAGCCAAGCACAGTCATCTCAGTACAAATATAAAAAATAACCACTGGATCCATGCCTTAAAGTCTTACCCTTGGGTCAGATTAGCTTTTTACAACCCATTGGAAGCAATTGAGGAAATTAAAGAAGAACCATGTAGAAGCCCTCTTAAGAGTACCAAAATTCTCTGCTAATCCTAGGATTTATTTTAAGAAATGGCAAATTTGAATGGCAGTGGCATATAATATATAATACGTGGAATATTATAAAACATTTAATGTTAATCATTAATTTTCAATATTTTAGATAATATGTCTGTAAAAATTAATTATGTACTTGGAATTATATAATATATAATTCATATAAATTGGAGACATTACTGGTGCTTCCTTATTCTTATGCTTATTCCATAGTTCCTCAAATTTAAGAAGGAATGTATAGCTTGCTTGCCACATAATTCTACGGGGTTAAGTTTATTTGTTATTTATTTGTTAAATTTATTTGCCGACTATCTTACCAGGGGGCTAGTCTAGGTGACTTACAACAACAACAACAACAACAATAACAAAGGAAGAAATGAAGATGGTGAAAACAAAACAGAGGTAAAACAATAGAACAATAAAATAAACAATGGCAATGTTTTCACTTGAAAGACTATGACCAATCCAAGGTCACTACTGACTTTTTCCACAGCTGAATGACAATTGAATGTGAGAGTGTCCATGTTTTAAGCCCTTCCTTCTTCAACTTAAAAGTTCTCCAAGCACTTTGGGTCTGAGGGTTTCATAATTCATACATGCTCTCCCCACGCTTTTCGACTCCAGATGCTTATAAAGAGCACATTTTACACAAATAGAATGTGGGAGAGAAAGGACAGTTTTCTTTTCTGCATTTAAAATTTGAAACATTTTTTCTGAAATGTTAATCAGGAAATGCAAAGATACAATTTATTCCAACAATAAAATGGATGGATGGATGGATAGATGATAGATAGATAGATAGATGGATAGATAGATAGATAGATAGATAGATGATTTTTGCTTCTTATGCACTGCTTATTGTGAATGTTGGTGGCAGAACACATATTTTCAGTTTGCAAAGGAGTGGAGTTAAATTTCCCATGTCAAAGTCTTCAAGGAAGATAAAATAGGGTTGTGAAACTTTGTGAACCATATCTGGGCTGAACATACTGTCAAAACTAAACAAACATGAAGTCATCCTAATTACTGATGAGCAAAGAGACATTTTTCCAGGGCATTCCTTTCCCCCCTTTTTTTTATAACAGGCAGGATGCTATTGTTGTAGTTCTCAAGCCCCCAGGCTGCTCAGAAAACAGGCAAAAAAATCAATAGCCCACTTGTTGAGAATAAGTGAATTAGCTTGTGTTGAATGTAACCGAGTATCTGAACACTTCACTGAGCAGCTTTGGTTTTGTGAGAAAAGAGAATTGTAAGGATTGTCTTGCCATGGCTGGATCTCTGGCTAATCACTCCAAATAAGGAGTGGTTTCCTATTTATCCTGGGTACTAATGCGTAATGTTCTTCTCAGTTTTGCTCCTTTCCTGTGTCTCTGTGTGTCTTCAGCATCGTCGTTGAACCAATCCTTATCACAAAACTCTTTGGATGTGTAGTAGTGGAAACTCAAATAAAAAGTTGTAGAATAATTTGAAATCAGGACCTCCAACATTCTTAGCCAGACTTTGTGAACTATTATACTTTTGCACCGATGGGAATCTGTAAGAAAAATGGAATAACTCTGGTGAAAATACATACCTTTGTGCATGCATACATACATACTTGTTTTAAGTGTAAACGTGAACCCCCTATGTAGGCAATTTTATTACTCTTTTCACTCTTTTTCTGATTTCATTTCATTTAGCTATATATATATATATCAGTTGGGTATATATTTATCTGTGAAAAAAGCTGTGCACATTTTAAAGAAAATTGTGTTAGGACATGACAGTGGTAAAGCTGATATAGTAAAAGGGCTGTGAATAGTTTGGGAGGATCTCTGAAAATTTTGTTTGCTGTCTCACAATATACATGCTCTTTTAATTCTATATTTAAATGGTTATTTTCTGTGTTTTTAATGTCCATTTTTATTAGTGTCTTCCATCTGATTTTTAATAAAAAAATAAATAAATTCAGCAAATCCATCCCAAGTTAAGGAGATATGATGAAAATCACCATTTGGCTACAATTATCCAAATATCTGGAAATTGTATCATACCTAGTCAATGCTTGTTTGACAAATATATAAATTGGGAAAATAAATGCATAAATAATTCACAGAATTCCATAACACTTTTGTGCACTTTAAGGGTTTCAAATAACTTTTCTTTGAAAATATCAGGGGACAATGATTTCTGACTAGTCCTCTTAGCCAAATACATAAGAGGGGGCCCATTTTGTACATTCCCCAGAGGTCAGTCACAATGTGACATTTCTCTGGCTGTTGATTTTCTAAATCATTTTCAAACAACCAGGAATAACAGGTTTTTCATGTGTGGTTGTTTTATTAAAACTGATTATCGTTTATCTATCTGTCAGTCCATCCATCCATCCATCCATCCATCCATGAAAAAAAAAATGGTTCTATTAGATCAGATGCACATTTGCTACCCATAACAGGTTGATGTAATTTCTTTCCCATTATAGTCATGCCCAGATCATAAAAATAAATACAGCAAGTGTACAACAAGGTAAAAGCTCACATCTTGGTTTTAAAACTTTGAG
>NW_020769375.1:2613324-2639517 GCF_900518735.1 Pseudonaja textilis | reverse complement strand
TCTATCTATCTATCTATCTATCTATCTATCTATCTATCTATCTATCTATCTATCTATCTATCTATCTATCTATCCAACCAATACTATATCCAATACTACTATATATATATCCAATACTATTTTGCAGCAGCTTGAACATTTTTCCAGTTTAATTTCAAGGCTTTTTTAAAAGATTCCATGTAGAGTGAGCTCTCTCTCTCTCCCCTTATGGAAACAAAGTATGATTTGTTTTCAAATAAATAATTATGGCTGTCATTTTATTAAAAGAAAATTTGGGCTACCATCCCATGCACAATTATTGGCAAAGAAGTCATTCTCCTTAATTGGAATGGCATTGCTGAGTAAGGGCACTGAAGATGAATCAGTCTATCGTTGACACCTTAATTGAAAAGTCATTTAAAATCTGCCACAATTGTATGCAGGGAAAAATGTTTTAAAGGCTATTGCGAAGCATAACATCCAACCACCTCCTTCTTCTTTGATAAGAAAATATGGCTTGGTGATAGACTGTACAGGAAGTCCTTGACTTCCGACCACAATGGAGCCCAAAATTTGTGTTGCTAAGCAAGACAGTAGTCAAGTGAGTTTTGCCCTATTTTATGTTCTTCCTTGCCCCTGTTCCTAAGTGAATTTCTTCAGTTGTTGATTTAATAACATGGTTGTTAAGGGAATATGGCTTCCCCATTGACTTTGCTTGTTAGAAGGTCACAAAAGGTGATCACGTGATTTCAGGACATTGCAATCGTCATAAATATGTGCCAGCATCTGAATTTTGATCACATGACTACGGGAATACTACAACAGTTGTGAGTGTGAAAAACAACCATAAATCACTTTTGTCAGTGCCCCAAAGTTGCTTTTTTAAGAGGCAACTAAAAGGATGCAAATGACCAACTGTCTGCAAGGAATTTAAATCCTTCTAATCCCTACCATCCAGTCAGAGCTGAAGAAACTTCTTGGATGAGAAGAGAAATGTCTTCAAAGAAAAACCAGAAAGTCCAGTTGCCTCTTGAAAAAGCACTTTTTGGGATAACCAGGACCTGGATGACTGACATTCTCCATAGACATTTTTTTCAGGGCCATTGTAAATTTGAACTAAATGAATAATTGTAAGTTGAGGACTACCTATAGACTTCAGATACAAAATGGTATTTGGCTCAATGGCTCAAAATATGATGGGCTGATTAACATTATAGAGTTTCTTTTTCTTAAGGGTTTTTTTTTTTTGGTGTATAAAACAGGATTTTATCTCTGTATATCTTTGGTGTAGGCCCTACCTCTGACATCAATAATTCTCCTGAAGGGAAACTGTCTCTCCAACCTTTCACAAACCTTTAGAATGTCAACATGTGCTGAAATGTATGTAGTGCAGACTTTTCTTGAAGGAGTGCAAGTTTAATGACTGGATATCAGTGATGAACACACAGACATAGACATAGCCTTACATCCCTTTTCTGTATGGTTATTCTTTCTTCTATTGAAACCAATGTTTAAGGAGTCTGAATGTATCAGGGATTGACATCTGCAAATGTTGTGTGGCTTCCCTTCGAAGCAGCCAAGACTGTCTTGTTGCATTAGGCTAGGAAAACTGTTGAATGTCATCAGTTGCTTTTTGGGATTGAAGACTAGGAAAAAGAATGGGAGTGTAAGATCATTTAGAGCTGAAGTGTTCTTGTTCACACTGATAATCTCTGGGACGCTTCCATAATTTGTGAATTAATTGGATATTGTAGAGGGAAGAAGAAATAACCTTGAGGAACAGGAGGCAGAGTCATAATCAAGACAACAGTCAGATAAAAGAAATCCAAGCCCAGGGCATAAATGTAATTTGAGAAAGTGCATCAGTCATGACTCTCTCTACTTTTCCTGTAGATAGAGAGAGGGAAAGGAGAGAGCACATTGAGACTGCAGGATTCTGTTACATCCCCTTATAAAAATAGATTGTATATCTTGGGTTTCCAATTTTGATTTTCCTGGGAGAGCTGATGCTGGGGTACTAGGTAGCAGCTGCTCCTATGAAAAAAACATGGTCCATTTTCTATGTATGCTATAGTGATCTAGACAGACATACTCCAATTAATCTTTTTGTACTCCTCTGTTTTTTTTTAGAAGATGGATGCATAATTCCAGCTGGCATCGTTTCAGGAGAACTGTTCCCCCACCCCCCTCTCTTGCACAAAGGAGAGAACTGGCTTTTCTTTGAGGGTGTTTAAAGGTTTTTTTGTGGCCTTGCAATTGTGACTGATCTATGAATCAATTAATGGCAAGTTTCTTTTTTTAAAAAAAGAAAAGTCTAAAAGCAGTTTTCAATATGTTGTACAACTACCTACTACTGAAATTCTCATCCTTGCAGCTTTTAAGTGGGCAAAACAGTGTATCACATGGCAGCAATTTTTGAACCAAGATATGTCAGATGGACAAAGTATGGATGATTTCTGTGACTTGAAATTTGGTATAAAAATTTCCTTAAAAGATAATGCAAAATGTCACAAAACATTTCCTGTGCTGTACAGTTCAACATGGGCTGTTTTCAAAGTTGATATATTTCTCAATGTATCCCATCTTTTCTAGTGAAGACACTGCATTAGAAGTTCTTTCATTGTTGGAGATATTGAGGAATCCAGTAAGGAAATAGGGAGTTGTCTAGGCAGTCTCTGAGAGTCAGAGGTGACTGAATGGAAGAAGAAAAAACGGGATGAGTTGTTTAATACTTTTCCTGGGTTTACTTTTTCTTTCCTGTCTGCCAGTTCAGATGTAAAAGTGCTGTACTCTGAAATTTCTGAAATGAAAACTTGTCTGCATTCTCTCTTCTTATAAAAGAGTCTGCTGACTAGCACGAACTTTCCTCCAATTCTTTGTTGATGTGTTTTTATATCGTCCTGCTCACAATGTCTTCCACTTGGACATGTTAGTAAACTGAACAGCTGTAAACCTTCTGATATCAAAACAACACGACTTGAAGCTCTTGAAAGAATTATGGGATCAAAATATAATGAATTAATCAATTGACACTATTGAAGTGGGTGGATAAGTTAATGCTTGGAGGATGAGCTAGCTGGGAAGAAGAATTTCTGTTATTAAGGTTAGAATGGTTGAGTGAAATTAGAGGCTATAATACAGGTAATCCTTGACTTATAACGGTTCATTTAGTAACCATTCAATAGTACTGAAAAAAGTGATGTATGACCATTTTTCACTCTTATAACCGTTGGGGCATCCCCATGGTCACATGATCAAAATTCAGATGCTAGGGAACTGACTCCTAGTCTGGTCTGGATTTCAGGTTTTCTCGGCTGTCATATTATAGACTGAGAAATAAGGCATAAAATCAATCAACTTTTAATTTGAGAAAAAAATTAAGAATCCTTTTTAATAATGAAGATGCAATAGCTTGATAGAGGAATGAAGAAAACACAGATAATTCTTTTATTTGCAAATCTAAATTTCATTCCCCACACATTTTCTTCTGTTATTCAAAATAAGGGATTGGAGATAATAAAACATTCCATTTTTTCAAGCTTTTATGTTCCCAAATTCCATGAAAATTTAACAATAGATCCATAAAGCAACTCTTTGGTCTTATACATTAGCAGATATGTTCTCTTCCTTATATAGAAATGGGAACATAATATGAATAGTCCATATCTCTGTTCTTTAGAAATGTGTCATAAATTTATTTGGATTTATATAAAGGTCTCTTGGTATTTTTTTTTTTTTTTGGAGAATTAGCAAATTAAGCAAGTAATTACACACATTCCTTAGAATTCCATCCAAGTTGGAAGTTTTAAGCATGCTCCACGAACCTCTTTTGAGCAATTTACTTGGTTGGAAACATTTCCTGCCCAAACGCTTTTTCTTGACAGGAAGTAAACATAAAAATAATCTTTAATCCCTTGTCTGGTCTATTACCATTAAGAATTGATGCCCTTTAATTTTGTGGGATTTTAACTACAAAATGGAATGGCTAAGTACTGATAATTGGGTTTGAAATTACACGGTCATTTATATCTAGTGAAATGCAGGAGGCTGGGAAGGTGACATTAATTATTTAACATTTCCTGGCTGAGGGTCCCATTTATAGAATTTACTGATATGTTCTGCTGCAAACAATTATCACCAAGTGAGAGTAAACAAATTGGGCACGCGATGGCTTCTTTGGTACATTTGTGCCTTTTTATTTAGACACGCCTGATTCAATTTACACTGTGGTTTAATGCAATCCAATTATTTTCACATTCCTTTCTCGCATGTATTACTTTTGTAAATCTTCCTTAGCGTATATATATATTTATAATCCAAGAGCACTCAAACTTATAAAACTTGGGTAATAATAGGAAATAAAACCTCGGAATTTAAAAACCTTATCTTCCTTCTCTCTCTTCTTATCTGTTTTGAACTGTTCTAAAATATCATGCTTGATGGAGTGAAGAGTTGATTTCTTTTAACATTAGGAACCATCCTTATAGCTTCCAATGTGTCTCTTATTAATAAACATTCCATAATATTAGAAAAAATAATACAGGTAACCTTCACTTAACTTCCTTGTTCAGTGACCATTCAAAGTTGCTGCAGCACTGAAAAAGTTCATTTCTGACTGGTCCTAGAACTTGTGGCTGTTTCAGCATCCCCACAGGTTTGGGATCACACTTTGTACATTTGGCCACTGGTGCACATTTACAACAGTCTTCAGTATCCAGAGGTCACATGATATCCATTTGCAAGCTTCACTGCCAACTTCCAACAAGCAAAGTCAAGGGAGAAACCAACAATAATTTGCAAGTCACAATCATGTGATGTTTCACTTAGCAACCCTCAGTGATTCACTTATCAACTGCAGCAGAGCAATTGTCCAGTCACATGTCCAACTCACCATGGCCAACTCATTGCAGCCAACTCATTATGGCCAACGCGCTGCAGGAAAACTCGCCATAGGACAACTTGCTGCGGGACAAGTAACAATTCTATTGAATTATTTAAAATAAAATAAAAAATTAATTTTTTGCCATTAACATTTTATTATGTCCTTCCTTTTGCATACTTTCTTCAATGATTCTATTCCACCATTTCTTTGATATTAGTGTAACTCTTGTCCTGCAGCAAATTGTCCTGTGGCGAGATGGCCAATGTGAATTTTTCCTACAGCAAGTTGGCCGTGATGAGTTGGCTGTGGTAAGTTGGTCATAGCAAGTTGGCTGTGGCAAATTGTCATAGACCTGAAGACTGACTCTACCAACCCTCCGGGTAAATGGTTGTAAATGTTAGATTTGCAAAACTAGCATTCCAAGAGATTTTATCTCAAAGGTGGAAAGAACAAAATATACAAGTTGAGCCCCAGCATGTTTGTATGATGGCACAGTTTATCTCAGAGTGTAGCACTCTTCCACATAATAAGCTGGATTCACATAGCATATCATACCTTAAAACCTTTCAATAAAAGCCAGAAGGTCATGTTCAAACAAATAGATCATCTTTTAGCTCAAGGTGATGGCTCTTTTGCTTAATATAACATACAGGGACAATAGTAAGGTTCTTAAAACACACTGAACCACAAATTACCAAATCCCATTTTTCCCAGTCTGGTATACAGTATGAGCCTTGCAATTTAGTTAAATTTGGTTCCTTTAGCTTCATTGTTCGTGCTTAATGCTAAGGTGGATACTTCAACCCTAGATTGTAAAAGGGATATATCATATTGGCTTTATTCCAGAAAAGAGCATACTACAATTGTTCATTTCAACCCACAATTCTGAAATCCATTGTTTTAAGTAGATGCCAGAAAGAGGACTACTCAGTTGCCTTAGCTTGACATTGGTTGTAATGGCTAATACTGCTTCAGTAATAAAATGTAAGCAAAACACAAGAGTGGCATTCATCTTATTTATGATAGATTTTAAAGGCTTCCTAATTGACTTAATTGTGATTAGTTTATTCTAAATATTTATAAATCAGCTGAAAATTAATTGAAGCATATTGATGTAGTGATGAGGGTTGGGGGATGATATGGAACAGCAATCACAGTTCATTAGTAAATCTTTATCCAATAGCCAAAGTATCATCTTGCATCTCTGGGTAGCTAAGTTACTGCAAAATACTCTCAGATGAACGGATTGGGATCTGTTTCAGCAAGTGCCTCTAAGTCTATAAAAAGGAATAAGGAGTGATTAAGGACAAGTAAAAGGAAGTTCATTTTGTGCACCCATAGGCAAACTATAGAATTTACCGAAATGTGTTTTTTCAATTGGACTTTCTGTTTTTTCTTTGAAGACATTTTGCTTTTCATCCAAAAAGCTTCTTCAAGTCCAGTTGTCTCTTGAAAAAACACCTTTGGGACAACCATGACCTGGATGATTGAGAGACATATAGGGTTCACAAAAGTAACGTTGGTACTGAAGAAACAAAACCAACTCTGATTTCCCAAGCAAATGCTTGCTCAGTTAAACAATACTTTCTCCTTCTCCCCACCCCTGGATGGTCAAATTGTCCAATTACGAGACTTTCTTTTGTTACGGGAACAGTCCATCTCTGTTGACCTTGGGGTTGACCCCAGGGTTGACCTTGATGGCTTCCATGCTCTCTGTGTACATTCTCCACATTCCTATTACCCTCCCTGTCCAGTTCATTGGCAAGTTGAAAAGCATTAAGATTGAATCTTGACACTTAGATGGGCAGAAACAGGATACCTTAGCAAAGTATTAGTGAATAAACGAATATGAATATGACATTAATATAGACACTATTTCAACTTAGGAGATCATATGAAGTGTAGCTGTGTTCCTGGATTCCATGATATAATGATGAGTAAGCTGAAATAGTGAACATGTGGTGGGAAGGGATGATAGTTAGAAAAACCTAGATGCTTGACATTCTCTGCTTGAGGGAAGTAGAAGAAACGAGACAATGGATGAAGTAGATAGACAAGGAGGCAGTGTAGGAATGTCCTTGGAAGAGCTATAACTTACTACAAGTGACAGATTGGGACAATGAACATTTGTTCGTTCAGTCACCAGGGTTTGGAGGCCAATTTGATGGCACGTAACTAACTAACATCGAATGGGAGAAAGTGCTATGTTCTGCAGTGCAGTCATGAAAAAAAGTGTTGGGCGGGCTTTGATCATTGAGGATGCTCTAAGATATGCTTAACAAACCTCTTTGGAACTTGGCCAAATCCTTCACAATCAAATCACAGTGCATAGGAAATCCTTGCTCAATGATCCATCTCTATGTGATAAACTGTCTTCACATACTCCTTGCTCTGTAAATTACATTATTAAGGAGAAGTCATTTTGGTAATGCACTGATCTGTGCTTATTTCAATTTTGGAATCTGTTCCACCAGAAATTAAAAACCGGGGGGGGGGGGAAATCCCTCGAGTTCCTCAATGAATAATTTTTAAAAAATTGATAATGCGTGCATACATAAACAATACATAAAAAAATTGATAATACGCAGACACACGCAGAAAAAGCACATTTGCAAACGAGAACCCCAAAAGGTGCAGATCTGTGTAAATAACTGAACCTAAATAAATTAGTTTTTAAAATGGAATTCACTGAACATGAATAGTCACTTAAAGTGTAACTGGAATTGACTGTGTCATGTATCAGCCTAAGAGCCGGAGCCCTGGTTCAATACAATGAACTTGGGAAGGTTTTCTTTATGAAAGAACTGACGTTTTCTGTGCGGTTGCCGCATTCATCAGATTGCTGTTGCCTTAATTACACTACCAAAGGCTGCCAATGTGAATTGTTAGGATCATCCGTTAGGTGAGCTTGATAAAGGACAGGAGATAAGCAAAGGCCCGAATAGCTTTTGGCTTCTTAACAAGCATATTCAGAAGCTACATTACTGAGATGACCTTTATCAACGCATTAGAATCCCTGGTTTGGATGATAATTAGGCTGTAGTAGGACTTTACTCCTCTTAGGCCTGCATTAAATTGTGCCAGCAATTTAATAAACTCCTCACCTGCTCTCCTCTGCCCTGCACGCTTAGCGGTGTTATTATGGAAGGCCGTGATAGAACAATTTGGTTTTCTTTAAATAACGGTGGACGGTATCAAGAAAGAAGTGCACACTCCAACTATCAATTAGGGCTAATTAGATGGTTAAAAGCTGCCTCATTTCATGATGCTAATTTGCAAATGTGCCACATAAAAGAGGGTTGTTGCTGCAATGGCAAGAAGAATGATATGAAAATGGAAGGTAAACCTGGAACTGCTGATGGGAGAGGTTAAAGACAGGATGGGCCAGTTCTGTGCAAGGGGCAGAGAGGTTTTCCTGAGACACATTTCCACCTAGGTTTTTGGTTTAGGAAGATAATAGATCCAAGTAGTCTTCAACTTATGACCATAATAATCTGTTGCCAAATGATGCAGTTATTAAGTGAGGGATCATATGGTGACACCTGATTGTACACCCTTTTTGGCCATGATTGCTAAGAAAATCACCACAATTTGTTAAGCAAAACACCATGTGACCATGACTTTTGACCTTCCTACTGGATACCCCATTGAATTTGCTTGTCAGAAGCCAAATGGGAAAATAGGAATAGCAATAGCACTTAAACTTACATACCGCTTTGCAGTGCTTTGCAGCACAAAGTCAACATAATGCACCCCCACCCTCCAAAAAAATTGGGTCTTCATTTTACCCACCTCAGAAGGATGGAAGGCTGAGTCAACCATGAGCCTCATTGAGATTCGAACTGCCAAATTGCAGGCAGCCAGCAGGCAGCAGAAGTAGCCTGCTACTGCACTCTAACCACTGTGCCACCGTGGCTCACAAAATGGTGATCCTATGACTGGGATGCTGAAATTATCATGAAGTGTCGCGACCATTCATAAGTCCCTTTTTTCAGCATTCAAACTTCAAGTGGATGTAAGTTGAAAAGTATCTGTATGTTTGTTTCCCATGATGAAAGTAGTTGAAAAAATGTACTCAAAACAGGTGAAGAGATTTGACTTTGATTCTTCTTGCATCCAACCTGCTACTCCAAGTGTATCTATGCAGGAGCTCCATCTTCTCTACGATCTCAGAGGGCTACAGTGGTTGTAACAGTGATGCAGAAAATTAGTGGAATCAGTGAGGGATGAAAGTTGGCATTTTCCTTATATCACTTTTTAAAAAGTACACAGTTGAGTTTTTGATAGGATGCCACTGAATGTTGTCACTGAGTTGCTATGGTCTGCAAAGCAGGGTTTGAAGGCACGGGTTATCTTCTTCCTTTGAGAAACTTCAGCTGAAAGGCAGATTCAACATGGACTTTACTTATACATTTTGAAATTCATAATATAAGATTAAAATTTGGGGGCTATGTTTGTCATCAAAAAGTAGTTTGGTCTTGCAGATACTCCTGAAAGACATGGCTTAGATTGTTTGTGTTTGAAAGTGCTATCATTGGGGTGAAATAGGCCATATTTTAATTCCTCACCATCATCAATAATCCTTGTTCTTCCAAGATGCCAAAATCTTAACTACCTTGTTTACCATTGATATGTTTTCCAAAAGCAAGAGGTTCTTAAAATGTGCTAAGCTAGAATGTATTATGTCCCCAAAACTAGGACATAATAAACCCCAGGACAGAAGTTCAGTTTCTATTCTTTTGCACCTTCCCCAAATCCAATGCTCCCATTATATGAGAATTCCACTTCCAAAACTAATTATCTTAAGTCTTTAAGGTTTTCCATCCATGCAGGAACGTAACGCTTCAGAAATGTCTATGGAAATTCTCATTCATCCACATCGTGGTTGTCCTAAAGGTGCTTCTTCAAAAGGCAACTGGACTTTCTTTGTTTTCAGAAGGCCTTCTGAAAGGGCCAAGGATTCTTCACAGCACCAAGCAGTGGGGGTTTTCAGTTCAACGGTTGGAGGATGAAGGATGTATGTTTGTGTTTTATTTTCAATGCGTACTGAAGATGGTGTTTGATTTCGTTGTACAAGGTGCAATGACAATAAAATAAACTAAAGTATGATGTCCAATTTTGGCAACTTTAAAACATGTGAACTTCCACTCCCAGAGTTGCCTGGGGTATCCGGGGAGTTGAAATCCACAGGTCTTAAAAATGCCAAGGTGGGACTGGAACCTGTCCCCAAAAGTCTGTAATAAGCCACTCAGAGTATTGACAATTCTATAGCTTAGACCTGGGTGTTTCAGCCAGGCTAGAAGAATTCAGATGACTTTAATGTGCTGTGTAAATCCAGTCATTATAAAGTATGCTTTCTGGCTGATGTGAAGCTAGCCAATTGTAGCTAATTCACTACACCATGTACAATAAGCTGTGGCTTAACACAGTGTGCTGAGCACAGACAAAGTAAATCAGAGTTAATTATTTCAAAAGAATGCCACACATAGGACTTGTTCCGAAATCAAAAAGTGGTTTATTGTTATGGGAACGAGACTCAGTTTTGTCCTGTATCAGAAATTTAGCTTTGCTGTGAAATTAAAAAAAAAAAGTCATTTCATTTTCTAAGTACTAAGTAAAGCAGAGCTGATTCACAGTAAAATCCTTCCTTGCTTATCAGCAGTCATATCTATGAATGGGCTGAGATAATTCTTTTACACATTTATTGTCAGTATATATTTGTCTCTCTCTCACACACATAAACACAAACACTTTTTTTAGTACAATTACTGGAATTGCAGTTCCCACAATTCAACTGTTTGGAGAATGCAATTCAAATTACTCTTATAGTAACTTACTTCCCATGCCTGCATTACTGTTAATGCAATACATGCTTTCCAGCATTCTCCACGGCTTCATCCCTATCCTTTTGCCCAGCCCAATGGTGTGTACCTCAGACTGCAGCATAACACAAGCAGGATGGTTTTGTTGACTTTGAAAAGCAGCAGCAAAAACACACAAAGAGGGGCTCTACCCTTAAAGAAGCCCCCAAACCCTCATTATTCCTCTACCTTTTATAACCGGACAACGCTGGAGATTTCTATGATAACCGCCATCGGGCTTGTTCAGAGTTTAGTGGATTTTTCCTGAAACAGAATCATTGCCATTGTGATAGATAACACGAAAGAAAAAGTAAAGCAGTACATCCGATAAATACTACTGTTACTCTCTCTCTCTCTCCTCCTCCTTCTCTTCTTTCTCCCTCCCTCCCTCCCTCTTCTTCTTTCTTCCTCTCTCTCGTCTTCTTCTTTCTTCCTCCCTCCCCCTCTCCCTCCCTCTCTCTTTCTCTCTCTCTCTTTCTCTCTCTCTCTCTCTCATACACACACACACACACACACAGCCCACACACCCATCCTCACCCCTCCCTCCTACCTTTCCTGACTGTGACCTTGTATAGTCTATAAACAAGCCTTGGGCATCAGTGAAATATATCAGGACTTTGAAATTTAAGTAGCTCTGAAACCTATCAATGGGGTGAAGGGAGAATGGCCTGGAAAGGGAGGGGGAAAAAAGAAACTGCTTAGAGGTCTGGTAGAGAATAAAGGTACGCTGAAGGTCAATATTCACACATATCCTGAAGGAGCAGCCCTGACACTCATTTTCATTCACATCTCAGAGCGCCTTCCACACAGAGAGATTAGTCAATGGGTAAAATAAAGCAGGGAATCCTGCTTTATTTTCTGTTTATCTTCATTTCTGTTCTGAATGGAATAACACAAGGCCTTGTAAAATAACCACGTTCCTTATTTTTGACCAAACACATTAAAACTTTCTATCCACAAGAATAGGAAGTATTTTTTCTTTAGGCGTTCGTTTTTTCATGCAGAAATGCCCCTCCATTAAAACACCTTCTGCATTATGATTTGGATATATTGATTAATCCTGGATGTTGTAATCACATATGTGACCTTACCGTTAAGAAAACTAGAAACCAAATAGAAAAATCAAGGTGATCTCTCTCGTTCCTCCTTCAAATCTTCCTAGAGACACCAGAGAATAAAGTACACCCATGTCCCATTAAGCTGCTAAAGCTTCCACCCATGGTAGAGTCAAACAGTACGAAGTAGGAAACATATACAAAGAAATAAAAAGGGAGCATAAAGGGTTACACAGTGTTCAAAAGCTGAACAGCTGTTGGCTTCCTTTCCTCTCTGCTTAGAGCAGCCCTGGTAGTAACTTGAGGCTTTCAGATGTCAGCAAACATCTGAAACCCCATGGCTACGATTTCTGGATGGCACCAGGCTGACAAAAAGGGTGCTCTCAGTGTATTTCCTTTAATGGCTGTTGGCAACAGGATGTTGCTGACCCAACAGTGTTCTTGTAAACCTCCCTAACTAAAAAGGGGTTCCAAGATCAGAAGCAGTGTTTTCAATGACCCTAAGAAACATATGATGGCTGTGGACTTTTGCTAACTCATGGCATGATCTTCTCTTATGCAGTCGTACTTCTTTAATGGGTTTTACTCGTAGTATAAGTGTGACCATGGTTTTAGCAATAGCATTTAGACTTGTATATCATTTCACAGTGCTTTACAGCCCTCTCTAAGCGGTTTTTCAGAGTCAGCCTATTGCCTCCAACAGCCTTGGGTCGTCCTCATTTTACTGACCTCAGAAAGATGGAAGGTTAAGTCAACCATGAGCCGGTCAGAATCGAACTGCTGGAAGGCAGCAGAATTAGCCTGCAATGCTGCATTCTAACCACTGCGCTTTTTCTTGATTTCAACCCCTCAACTGTTTTTCATACCCACAATACAGGTAGTCCTTGACTTATGATCATTATTGAGCCCAAAGTTTTTGTTGCTAAGAATTATTAAATGAGCTTTGCCCCATTGTAAGACCTTTTTGGCCACAGTTGTTCAGCGAATCACTGCAGTTGTTATGGAATCTGACTTCAAGACAGTTGCCAAGTGCCTGAACATTGATTCCATGCCACGGAAATGCTTCTGCAGTCGTAAGTGTGAAAAACAGTCCTAAATTACTTCTTTTCAATGCTATTGTAAATTTACATGGACACTAAACAAATGAGCCAAGGACTATCTATACTTAAATCCAGAGGAAAATATAAATATGTATGTATGTATGTATGTATGTATGTATGTATGTATGTATGTATAATTCCATTATCAGCTACTATAGGACTTAATGTCTGTGGGTTGTCTCACAGGTGTGTTATCAAAAGGCAGCTGGACAGTTTTCCTCCCTTGAGGAAGAAGAACAAAATGTTTAATTTCTCATCCAAGAAACTTCATCGGTTATGATGGCCGGTCGTGTGTAAATGGAAGGATAGGTACAGAGACTGAATAGTGGGAGGATGGAAGGACAGGTTCTGACCCAATGGTGTGTGTTGGGGTGGGGGGAAATTGAAAAATTGTACCAGAAGTGGTATTCAGCAGGTTCTGACCAGTTCTGGAGAACCGGTAGCTGAGATTTTGAGTAGTTCAGAGAACCGGCAAATGCCACCTCTGACTGGCCCCATCCCCATCTATGCTCCGCCTCCCATTGAGTCCCAGCTGATCTGCTGGGTCTTCTTTGGTTGCCCTGCACAGCAGAACGGAGCTGGAAAGCAGGTTAGTGGGGTGGGGAGGGAATGGAGATTTTACAGTAACCTTCCCTTTCCACGCCCACCAAGCCACACCACGCCCATCAAGCCACGCCCACAGATCCGGTAGTTAAAAAAAAAATTGAATCCTACCACTGGATTGTACAGTATGTCTTTGCAATCATCTGGTCATTAGCACTCTCCCTGAGAGCTCTTGAGGCCATTTGGGAAGGTTTATCTTTGGTCTCAAGGTCACCCGAATCAGGGTGCCATTATGTTTGGAATCTTCTTGGAACTACTGCATGGCTGGATTGGTGGTGTCTTATCCCTTCCCCTCTATGGAGAGAAAGCTGCTCTGTGTTAACATAAATGGCCTCTTTTACCCCTCTTTCAAACGAAGGGTTCTCTCTATCCAAAATGTGGACTTTGCTGCCTTCAAAAGAGTGGTCTTTGTTTTTCAAATGCGGATGGACCGCTGAATCTTGTCCTGATGGGTTTGCTCTCCTATTTTGTTCCCTGGGAAGTACTTGTTTTATTTTACCAAAACTATAGGGCTTTTGTTTCACTATAGGACTTATTTCTTTAGCTTGATGCATCAATTAATATATTTGTCACCAAAAGAGTGGCTGTTTTCTGTTCTTGTGAATTTCCAAAACACTCTAGAATTCACTCCCCCACTCCCCCCAGCACATTTTATTTCAGGCATTATTTTTGAAATTGATGCACCCCCAGTATAGTCTTAGGCAGAATTCCCACCTGATTTTCCAGTCAGTTTATTTTATAATTTACTTTAGGAAAGATAGAAGGTGCCAGCTCTCTCTCTGAAATGCTTTTAAACAAAATAAAATTACTACATAAATTTGAACGCACAGTTACTTTGCCTAAAGCAGGAATTGCTGAACAATTTAAGGGTCTGATTAGCATTTTATGCAAATCAGTTATTACTGCTCTCTACTTCCTTAATTATCCATGTTATTTCAATACAACCCTTTCTTTGATGTCCCAATTCTATATTTAAATAGTGCAAGATTTTTATCGTATCTGCCCACTGAGGTTTCTTCCTCGCAAAAACATGCCAACAGCAGCTATTTTAAAGACTTCTGGGAAAAGTCTAATTGGTTAATCCCATTTGAATTAGGAAGGGTGAATTGCCACTCACAAAAAGTCAGAAACACACAAACTGCAGGCTAAGAGAAGTTTACTAAAACTTTCAAGACTTTCCCTAAATTGCAACCTCAAAGACCTTTGATCTCCTGAATATCCAGAGGAACATAATCCTTTTCAAAATGTTTATAAACCTTTTACAAACACTAGATTTTGTGTTAAACAATTCACGGTAAGCCTGTGTTCAATTACAACATGAAATTCCCAAACTGAAAAAAAAATGCAAGAATGCATGAATCAGATGTTGAGTATGTGCTCTTATGCCTTGATCCTACTTGTACCTAAGCATGGCACAAACACTTCTTCATTTCACTTCTAGCGCACAGATATAGTTGTCTTTTGCTGTACAGATGTTAAAGCAGTATTTTCTACTTTTCTCTAACACAGCTCAAGATTTAAGATGTGTGAAGTCTGTTCCCAATTAATCACCTATTACTTTTGAAGATGACATGGGAAAAAAGCTAATAGAAGCAAGGATTGACAGATGGGGAAAATTCATACTGCTACAGATTTCTAGTGAGACGAAGCTGGGTTGATAGAACTGTAATTCAGAAATGGAGAAATATCCTTCCTTTCCAAGAATTTGGAAAAGATTACCATTTAGGCTGGGGAAAAGATTGGACTTAACCCAACAGAGAGTCTCATGTTATGGATTCGTCAAAAACTTGCATTTGCATTTTAATCATTTGTGATCATAGCATTTTGTAGTTGCTTTCAGGCAGAGTGTGCTACAAGCCGAATGTCGTTGCAGAGTAGTTGTTTGCTAGGCTGCGGGGATATTTCTCACTGGATCTCTGACTGATAATATGTTTCTCATTTTCAAGGTATTAGCAACTACACAATCCGTGCCAGGACTTTATTTGGATATGATCAATATGTTTAAACAGAGATTTGATTAGCTAGAGGCTCGCTGTTGATAGATAGAAAACTGAGTTTAGTTTACATGTTTGTGTGTGTAACATTTCTTAATTAGGTGGGCAAAAAAAGATTACTTTTTCCCCCCTATTTCAGACTATAAATACAACACTTACATTTTGGGAATGATGTGTCTGTCTTCATCTCTACAAAGTGTAACTTTGGAGCTTTGGATTCTCTAGGTTAGAGTCTTTGAGATTTGGAGAGTCTATCTTTAAAATCTTTAACTAGTGCTTCCAGTTCATGAACACAGTCCAGCTTTATAAAATAACCATCTCTCTCTCTCTCTCTCTCTCTCTCTCTCTCACACACACACACACACACACACACACACACACACACACACACATATATGAAATTATACAGTCTAAAATCATCATCATGTATTTTCATCAGGATGAAATATCGAGAGCTCTGCTTAGTGCAAGATTTTATTAATGATGTGCTGTCAGAAGGTGGATACTCTGCATATTTGCATATTAAACAGCTGAGTGAAGAAACATTCCTTTTATTGCTGCAGGGAATAAATCAGTTTAAAGCAACTTCTCATCATTTATACTCCTTTCTGCTAAATCTTCTTTTATTAAAATAAATTGTTGAAGTGCTTTGCTCATACTTTGAATACTGATGAAATTTACCTTGATAGGGACCTAGGAAAACATAACACATTCTTAAAGGTACAGTTGCCTTCCTTTATATAGGAACATTTTAATTATCTACAGAAAGATGTATGAACATTAACAAAGGAGAAAGTAATGCAAAAATTATGAGAAAGTGATATGTATCAAAGTTGTTTTTGAAATTTCACATAATTTTAAGTTCTTGCAAAACGTTGTTATAATAATTTTAATTTAATTTGCAGAAAAAAGCTGATGTTTCCACACTGATGGTTATGTATCACACATGCATTGTGATGTGACATTTGCTTAGAGTGTTGGGACTCTTCTGTGTTGAATCTGAAAATTTCAAGATATTCTATTGACTAAACTCTAAAATCTTGAGCCCTGTATTTATTTTCAAAAATCTGAAATGATTGGATCCAGATGGGTAATTTAGTCCACAGCTCTCCATTCCCAGGATCTTACATAAATATGAAACTATACATATATGCATAGAGCATAATTATATGCTTGAAATTTGAAGCTCAAAATAAAGATAACCGTTGTTCTGGAATATCATTGTGCTTTGGTATATAAAATATTTATTCTACATCCCAGTACAATAAAATAAAAGCTGCTGTTAATTGTTTTCTACATGTACTGAAAATATCAGTCTCCGTATGAATATTTCTCATCTCTATCTCAGTTTTGTCTGAGGGTGGCACCCTGGCTTTAAAAGTCAGCAAACACACTGGGACGGTAGCCAGAAAATGAAAAGATTGAAGCAAGTGATCAATTTGTTTATTGAACTTGTTCTTTATTGAGCTTAAAAAGGAGCCAACCGGTACATAACATCTCCTGAATTTTTTTCCATCTTAAATAAATCACTTACTTTGAATTCAGAATCAAGAAGGATTTGTGTCTGTATGGAGGGAGATGAGGAGAGGCTAGAGAGGCTAGAGAAAGAGAGAAGGAAAAAGCTTGTACTGCCAGCAGGAAGCGAAATATGTTTTCCATTGTCTTCGCAATATTAAGTATTATGTGTGCTGTTTGTCTCACAGAAGGACCATTGGCATACATCATTATGAGCTGATAACATATGCAGACTCTTTCAACATGATCCAGATGGGTTAGGAAATATAGAAGTTGATCTGTAACATGTCTGGGAAATATCTGGTTGGCAGCACCATCAGATTCAGGGGCCACTTACCTGTAGAAAGAGGAACCCACTGAACTATAAGATACACATGGAATATGTTTACCATAGGGTGTTTTGACACTATCCCCTTGGTAACATGTTTAGATTATAAAGCCTGTACCCCTACTTTCTGAATTAAGCAATGAGAGAGATCACCCTTTGGGGGGAGGGAAAACGAACAATCACAAGGTTTTAATCAAAAGCCATAGTCATATCAATAGTTTGGAGATTAATCACTACTTGCAGACATTTCTGGCTTATGAGAAATTCATATTTTATTATACAACCCAAATACCCAAAACCTGTCTCAAATTTACGTGGCTTTCCGCTCAGCATCAGACCTCCACTAGTTTGGAAAAGATTCCTATTAGGGCTGCAAATGTGGGTCATAGACCCACTTTTAGATCCTTGGAAAGATCTAAAACTCAGCACAACTTTATATAGCTCAGACTTATTTGGCAGTTTCTTCTTAGTAGCCATTTTCCTTGCCCTCCTTTTCCTAGTACAAATGAGAAGTTTTTAGATTACTAAGATTCAATGCGCTCTCTCTCCATCCATTA
Source organism: Pseudonaja textilis (assembly GCF_900518735.1). The sequence continues at coordinate 2,621,643 of NW_020769375.1, read as the reverse complement.
TTACAGGATGGAAGTGCAGTGGCCTTCTTTGACCATGATTCTCTGACCATGCTCGCTTGGGGGATGCTGAATCAAGTTATCTCTCTCCTTTCCCTAATGCCCTTTCCATTCAACACGGCACAAGAAATGAATTACCGCTTTACTAACTATGCCCTTACTAACTTACTAAGTACTGTCATAAGTACTCAAAAGTCCTCCTTATCATTTCAGGAGATAAGTTAACAATGATCTCTAGGAAGGAGGACATGTTTTGTTTAATCAACACCGCCGTTTGAAATACAGAGCAGTTTAGCGTGGTGGTATCGATCAATATGGATGTTACCATCCAGTCTTTTAATCTAACAGTTTTATAATTTAAACGTTAGGTCAATGACCATCACACAACTGTACTTGGTAGAGGTTGGCAACTTCTAGCCAGAGGACTTCATGCAGCTTTTGGCACTAATACAATGAGGCTCACAGCTTAATTTCAGAAGTGACCTCCAAGGAATCATTTCAGATCTATGGGTGGGGTGGGGTGGGGGGAATGAAATATTTCTTAGGTGCTGGATCAGAAGAGAGAGAGTGTATGAATTTATTTAGGGCATTGAAAGGAAACAAGGTCGAGAAAGAGTGTTCAAAGGGAGGGAATAAATGTTTCTACCCACTTTGTGGGGTCTATTGCAGGATTAGACAAAATGTTTTAAACTCACAAGGGACCGTTTTGAAATATCTTGAATGTCCCTAGTTTGGTCATGCCCATTGCAAGCCTAAGCCCCACCCACCAATGTGGTTGAACTTCAGAAGAAAAAAAGTGGACCATCAATTAGATAACGTTAAGGAAGCCAATTTAAGATAATGAACCAAGCATTTAGCTTTTAAAGGTAAAAATCAATAGATAAATAAAAGAATAAAAGTTCTTAAAAGCTTTAGGTGGTTGTATTTGGTTTTGGTTTGTCTCATTGCCTGCTATTAACCTTTGAGGTTTTTCTACACAAATGGCTGTTTCCCAGCGTATTCTGCAGATCTGGTCATTCCTCTGGAATTATTTCAAAATTCAGTCAAGAGTGAAGTGTGTTGGCTGGCACAAGAGTTTTGATCGGGTAACAATTAAACAATAGCTAATATTTTCATTGTTTTCCATCAAGATACGACAAATGTGTTATCATTCCCTTTGCAAAGTCAAATTAAACTTCTTATCTACCTATGCCAAAGTTCTTACAAAACTGTCTCGAGGAAGGCGTTAGAGGTGAGAATTCTAAATCATGTATTATCCATGAAGGAATGGAGAAAATATGACTTTCTTGTAAGATCTGCTCCTTAAAAAAATCTGTCTGTCTGCCTGCCTGCCTACCTTGCCAGCCTCTCTGCAAAATTATTTTATATTTATTTTCTGTCTGTTCATTGTCTTTGTCTCTTGCTTTCTTAATTAATACATTTCCTTTCTTTTTTTTATCAATATCTTAAAACTCCCAACTCTCTGAAACATGCTGCTGTTGTCCTTTACTCCTTTGTGATTCATGTGCTTAAAGTCTCCAAATTATGAGAGTGTGTATTGGGTGATTAAATCAAACATTACCTAAACATGAAATTAATACTAAATCACACACTCACTCCCCAAAATGCAGGATAAAGTTGATTGGCTATTCCTTGGGTTCTGAAAACAGAACTGAAGTTTATATCAGTAAATGATACTACTTGGAAGAAATTCAGTCCCTGGATTAGGTTGTAAATTGGTCAATAGCCTTCTTAATTCCGTATATTTATTAGAGGGATAATTAATTGGGATGCTTCTTTGCAGCCCCTGGTTTTAAATGTTTCATACTGTGTGCCTAAGTATTGCTTTAGATTCAACATATTATTTGATTAATATGCAGAATTAATGCACTAATTTCTTGGAAAAGTGTCTTTAGTGCCAATGAAATTTCTGTAAATAATCCCCATATGTCTTTGGATTCTGCAAATGTGCCTGTAGTGTTTAGCCAAGAATAATGATTAGCTATTATGAAATTTCTGTAATGGATTTGAAAATGCTTTCGAGCCTGGTTAAGACAGAATTTTGGTTAGTTGTCCAAACTGTAGTTAATATGAGTACTCTGGGGTATGGTCAATTGCCTGGGAAAACATGAAGCTGCATTTAGAAGCATTTCTTATTATTGGTCTATATGTGTTATAATATCACTTCCGTAGATTTCAAAATCCAATTCTCATTGCTTTGAAAATATCCTTTATTAATTTTATGCAAAGTGAATTCAGTTAAGCAGCAAACATTTTCAGTTTATACCACACTTAGGATTTTATATTCATTGGTATTTATTTTATTTTTATGCACATAATTTAAAAGATTTGCAAGACTACTCAATTGTAAAATATGAGTGGTAACAACACAATATAAACAGCACAAATAGAAGTCAAAGCCACAACATACTCAAAATTCTCAGCTAAATTTTTTTTCATCCAAAATCTGAACCCAGAGTCTGTAGCAGGGGCCTGCAATCTTAAACACTCAAAGAGCCATTTGGACCCGTTTCCCACAGAAAAGAAAACTCCGGGAGCCAATAATTTAACAACCAGTGTGACTGGGTGGGCATGGCCAATTCAACGTCACTCATTCTCATCAGTCACCTCCTGCTCTGGAATATGGAGTGAGTCTCCATTCCTTGCCATCCCCCTTACATTCTCAGACCAGGAAAGGAGTGATGGGGAGGGGAAGGGCCAACCAGTGGTGGGATCAGCTGACAGGGAGCCGCAGCAGAGGGCCAAAAGAGCCGCATGCGGCTCCAGAGCTGCAGGTTGCAGACCCATGGTCTATAGCTTTCCAGAAAACCAGCAGACTTGGGGCCATCTGAATCTTGGCTATGCTGCTGCATAAGGCAGCTAGACACAAATCCTGGATCCTGTTAAGTCACATTGTCTTTATGGGGGTGGGGGGACCCAAAGCATTGCCCCTCTTTCAGATTTCATGGGAGAGATAGACATAATTGGAAATAACCTAGATAATTTTGAACGAATTGATCATAAAGAATTTCATAAGGTGACCAGTATCTTGAATTGTACCTGGACATCTACATTGAAAGCAGCTTACAAAATAGTGGGTGCCCATCACTATGCTATTGCTGCATTCTTGTCAGGCTCAAGGAACCAGAGCAATTCCAGAGCTAATTGGAGTTGCTTCTTTATTGTTGCTCCCTATTTAGATAAATCTTGACAGATTGACTGCATTCTCTTGAGAACAGCCAGAGAAGGGTTTCAAGGATTCTGGGGTAGGTTAGGTCTTCCTGTTATGCAAGGACTCTAAGCTAGATAGTCTTTTCACACTTCCTCACATCTAGCTGAAGGTTTCACCCACAATTCTAGAGCAATTGTAGGCTTTAGGTGATATGTTTAGGAGAGTGTACCCATCCAGAGCTACAGATGGAAAGTAGATCTGGGAATCCTTAAATTCCATAGCTACTTGATCATACTTAAGTTGTCAAGGTCTGTTCTTTCAGACCTCCATAGCTTTATGACATTAAGAAAGCATCTTGGGTCATCACTTGATTATCTTGGGATAAAGATGTAAGGCTGAGTATTCTGATTATTTTTAGCTTGCAGATATGCTGTCAGATAATCTTATCTTGCAACCATGTGTAGATGTTAAATAGGAGTGGAGAGAAAGCAGAGTCTGAGGTATTCCCTAAAGCTTTTATCCTACTAACATCAACTGGAACTAGTCTTAAGTGGAAGGAGGAGAAGTACCATGAGAATATGGCCTTGACTTTAACCTCCAAAGCTGATCTAGTAGGTTATAGTGATTGATGATATGGAAAGCCACAGAGATATCAAGGAGAGCCAAGATGAATGCATATCCTGGTCTTGCCACAAGTCATCTACAAGTGTGATCAATGCTGCCTCATTGCTATAACCCCATATGACACTGTCAGTCCCTCTTGGTGGATCAGACCAGGAAATCCATTCCACAGAAAAGCTAAAATACTTTTCATTGAGATTGGCTAACAAAACCTTGCAAGTTGGTTTGCGTTGAGCTTCTCTTTCTGAGAATCAAGATAGTGTCTTCTTGAGCTCTTTCTGAATGTTAACTTATTATGGACTTAAACATATTTCAGCCCCTATTGTCTAAAGAATGGTTTCCTCATATCTCTTCTTCCTTTGTCTCTTCAGAAACTCAACTAAAAGTATAATTGATTTATATTTGTTAAAAATAAGGTACTTTGTTTTGGACTTGATATACAGTCACACCTCTAAAGATTCAGTGTTATATGCAAACTTAGAACCATGTATATTCAACAAATGAAAATAAGGAATACCACGAGTTGACGTTATGTATGAATTCTAATGCTTACTTTTTCCACATTGCTCTCACAGCTCTTAATTTAAATGTAATACGAAAAGACAGCTTAGTATTATGGAAATCAACTTGGATTCCTCCCTTTTTCTCTAGAGGGATAAAATAAGATTGAAAACAATTTTAGCTAATTGCATTTATTATATCACCAACTGGTTGGTTTATAAACCATGGTTGCTGAATAATGTTAACATAAAAACAGTTTCCCCATAATTATTAATTTAAACCCCACTTTACTCTTGTGAAATATTGAGGAAAAGGAGAACAAATATTGTTTTTCTTTTTACTCTTTTTAGCTTTACTGAAAGAGTAGGAAGAGTTAACAACCTTAATCCTGCACATTTCTGTAGTCCTGAGCTGTGTTTAAAATTTAGGTTACACAAAGTTGAGGCAGTATGTCTGGTTATCACGGTTTTGACAACCTAAAACACAAAATAATTCCTAAAGCTTATGTTGCAAAAATATTCCTCTTTAACTGATTTCTGATAGCACAACAATATGTGATGTCTTGTATCACTGATTGAATAATTTCCATGGCCTCAGATGGAACACTGTAAAAATCGGTAATCATTAAAAATGACCATTTTATCAAGCATACGTACTTAATCTTAATATCATCACATTGACTTGTCCCACTTGGTCAGGCAGGGAAAGTATGTTACAGACCCCAATAGTTAAAGAATTTCAACTAGTAGGGTCCAGAAAGAGAGCCTTCTCTGTCATTGCTGTCACCCTGTGTAATATTCTCCCCCCCCCAAAAAAAAAAGAAGTGAGAGGGGCCCCCATTCTGGCTTTGGCAACTCACATGGGGCTCACAGAGTGGTGGCACAACAGTGGTGGGATTCAATTTTTTTTTACTACCGGTTCTGTAGATGTGGTGTGGTTTGGTGGGCGTGGCTTGGTGGTCAAGGCAGGGGAAGGGTACTGCAAAATCCCCATTTCCTCCACATCCAACTTTCCAGCTCTGTTCTCCTGTGCAGGGCAACCAAAGAAGACCCAGCCGATCAGCTGGGACTCGGGAGGCAGAGAATAGATGGGGGCGGGGCCTGTCAGAGGTGGAATTTGCCGGTTCTCTGAACTACTCAAAATTTCCACTACCGGTTCTCCAGAACTGGTCAGAACCTGCTGAATATCACCTCTGGTGCACAACCCAGGGTGTGGTTAGCACCTTGAATATGTTCCCTCCCACATTTTAACTTTTAACTTATTCTATCTTCTTCTTCTTTTTTTTTTTGCTTGTCTCCTATTTTACTGATGTATTACATTTGTACTGCATATGGTTTATGGTTTTTATATGCTTTTAGCTATTACCTGGTCACTCCGGTACCTAAGTTTGATAAAATAACTAAATTGGTGCCAAGTTTCCTTTTTCAGAGCATTAGGGTTGATTCAGCCTTCCATCCTTCTCCCAAGGTCGATAAAATGAGGACCCAGATTATTGGGGGAAATAGGCTGACTCTGTAAAACCACTTAGAGAGGGCTGTGAAGCGGTATATAAGTCCTATTGCTATTAGAAAAGTTAGAATTAAAAAAACAAAAAACAAAAATCTATGGCTTCGTTTAATAATGTGAGAAGTTTTGTAACTGATGTCGCTATAGTAACAAAAAACAAACTTGTTATGAGGATGTTGGAATCAGATTTCTGCTAAAATATTATATAAGTATCTAAAATATTATACAAAATGTAATATTATATATTATAATTTTACTTATGCATATATTTAGTACTAATGCTAGTATATTATAATACTCTAAGTGCTTAGTATGCTATTTACTTAGCATAAGTAAATAGTATACTAACTAAATACTATACTAAGTACTTAGTATTATAATATACTAAGTACTTAGTACTAAATATACTGTTATGAGAAACCTAAAGCCAGGTTAGCCAAGCCAAGCTTTTCCAGTTGTTGTATCTTGTTTTATAGCCTCATTTTAAAGATTCTGATAACAACTAAGAAGATAGCTTATTTTTCCTTGGAGTAGGTTCATCCACTTGAAAATGGATCTCCTAAAGAGGTTGCAAAGCCTTATAATTAATCAGCCCATGAACCTGACACAAATGTCTAGCGCTTCTATAAATTAATTCTATAAATTAATTAATTAAGAAAGAATTACTTGGGATATTGGCTCCATCTATATGCCTACCAGCGGTACTCCCTCAAGTCACTCCCATATATGAATCATAATAGGGAGAGGATTATTTCATGCATGTTGATCAGAACATGGTGGCGATGGTCAGAGGGAGACAGACTTGGGGTCAAAATGTAGCAAAATGGTGAAGAGATGAAGGCCACAATTTGATATTCGCTTCAATGAAGAACTACTTGTATATTCAGTGCACGTTCTAATAGATGTGCAAAGGATTGGATGGTAATGTATTATATTGGAAGTACCATACATAGTTCAATTGGCACTTTTGCAGTGAACATATGTGCTAGCTGGCCTTTAGGATTTTGGGCACTAAACTGAACTATGGGCAAATTAACGGTTATATTTGTATGACATTTCCACACCCAGAGATATGCTGTTGAAAATGAGTCATGGGGCTGAGGGTTCTTCTTTAATAGCTGTGTTTCCAAAAATGCTGGATGGGCTTTTGTTAGGATATTTAATTTGGATTTGTTCACCAAATAGGGGCAATTTATGCCCTTCTATCTTCAATTTAATTCCCTTTAATTTCTCACTAAAGTCATCAACACAGCCTTTCTTCTACTACAAGCCTGGAAAGTATTTGCCTTGCTAACAAAATCTGTGCCCTTCTGACAGATTCCAATAAAGCCATTTTATTTGCATTTATAATTATCCTGCAATTTGGCTTTATACACATTTCTTGCCTCCTTCCCAATTCACTTATAGTTGCTTTAAAAAAAAAGTGATGAAATGCAAAATTGCCTAAACTGCAATGAAACAACAGTAAAATAACATTTAAATAGCCTTTTGTGATGAGCTCTGTGGATATTTGTGTCACTTAGAGGTAATCATGTTTAGAATCGAATGTCTCCCCCCCCCCCCAATCTTTCCAACTTAAAACAGGCTTTTTGGAAGTAAACAAATTTGTGCATCAGGAGAACAATTGTGTAAGTTTTCATCCAAGCACACTGGTTTTAACAAAGCCATTTCAGATTTTGACATTAGAAATAATTGATTTACCTTTATCAAAATTGTTTTTGGGGGGAAATAGAAAAAAAATATTGTGTGCCTTTTTCATGAAATTGAGCAAAATTAGTATATTTGTAGTCAGGAGCCTTAAAATGCATTTTTTTTCTAATTAGCACTACTTTATCTTTTTCATAAGTTTCCTCCCTTAGTAAATAAGTATGAAAGGCTTTTTTCTCTCTAAATAGGTTAAATAATATTTGGAAACCAAGAAAATTCATAACAACTTTAAAAAAAAGAATTTATGAATGAGAGATGAAAAAACGTGATGAAAACAAGGCACTTTTTCAGTAGATATATAGTTTTACTATTCTTAATACTTGCTTATGAATGAATGTAGAACAATAATGGGCTAGATTTCATTACACATTATATCTGCTCTGAAGTAGCTTCAAATACAAGAGAGTCCTTGATCTTATTATTTTTAAATAAACTTTATTGATTTTATCAATTAAAACAAGACAAACAACACAAACAAAAAGATCAAAAGATTTCAGCAGAGGGTCCTTGATCTTAAAGTATCTCAACACACATATCAGTTGCTAGCCATGCCTTTCCTACAATATTTCCTACAAGATGGAGCCAGGTTAAAGTCATGATGCAAACTCTAGCAGGTCCAAAGAATTGGGATTTGCTTAATTCAATCCCAATAATAAATGAAATTGCATGTGTCTTTTGCAGCAATTTAATTTTTAAAATGTCTTCATTCCATTTTAATTCTTTCCAAGAGTGCCTCCATTAAATAGAGGGGAAGGGGGAGAGAGAGGGAGAAGGGAAGGAGAGAGAGAGAGAGAGAGAGAGAGAGAGAGAGAGAGAGAGAGAGAGAGAGAGAGAGA
>NW_020769375.1:2580445-2609997 GCF_900518735.1 Pseudonaja textilis | reverse complement strand
CTATTCTATTCTATTCTATTCTATTCTATTCTATTCTATTCTATTCTTAGGCAACCTAACATCCTCCAGAATAGTTGAGCTCCCACTCCTATCATTCCTCACTTATAGAATCTCTGGTTTACTTAAATGTTTGCTCTGATTCAGCAAAACCATAATTATTATTTAGTTAACTGGTTTATTTACTAACTTTTGAATATTACAGTTGTAGTTTTTATGTCATTCCATTATTTTCTAATGAAGTAAAGAACATAGTGAGGTTAGTTCTTAAAGTCTGCTAGCAGCAGAACCTTTTAATTTAGCAAAATTGGAGTGTAAGTACATCGGTCTGAGATTTGATTATCCAGTTCTGGATTACTGGATTTGAATTCCACTGATAATTAGAAGGCATTTGATAGGCTTTGGGCTGTTATAGTTTATAGTAAAAAGAAGGAAATGATGTGCGAGAAGAAGGAGAAATGTGTTAGAAATCCAGTAAACTGCTTCCAGTATGAATCATGGAAAAGTTATGTAGACATGTATTCCTCGATGCTCATACATAAGCAAAAGATCTTCTTTTCACCTCTTGAGAAACCATGAAATTATCTGCAATGTGTACCACTCCATTTTTTTCCCTTCCCTCTTTGTGACATTCCTGTACTTCATAATTTAAAAATAATAGTAATACATGGAGTACTAAATGTCTCACAACAGAATTCTCAACTGAAAAGACCTCGGCCCTCATGTTAACACAATACTTTTATCCAGTAATCACTGCCTGCAGGAGACAAAATAATAATTCATCTGGAAAATGAGATTAAGTCCTTTAAGTTAGGCCACGATCACAGAGAGAGACCCAGTGGGGTTATCTGCTTGAGTGAAAAATATAGGTTCGGGGGCCATTCTGGTTCAAAGAAACTGTGGAGTAGGCCTGGCTTCTGGAAAGTAATTGGAGGCTGTCAAAGCCTTTCTTTGTGAGATATGGATATTACAAAGGAATCCTATTAATCTCTGACAGATCATTTGATTGAGACAATATGTTCCTTTCCTTCACCTTCCAATCCACATTTGTATAAGGACTGGGAAGTTTGTGGAAAGGCCCACGAGAAAACTCTCTCTTTCTCTCTCTCTTTTTAAATCCTTTTAAATCCCAATGTGCACAAAAATCCCAATTTCATTATCTTCCTCTGTAGTTTAGCTGTGTATGTAAAATGTCTTTCGAGGTGTCTTTCCTTTGAGGAAATATTTATGCGGGCAAATTAAGGAGAGGGGGAAAAAGAAGAACTTATTTAGGTTGCTTAAAGACCAATAATCATCTTTTTTGCCTTTTCCCCCCTTTTAAGGGGGGAATTAAAAACCTTGTTTATAACTTGTATCCTTGTTGGGCTTGTAGTGGATGAGAAGCGTTCTTGTGACTGAAAGATGCCGATAATGCATCAAGCCAAACTTTGAGCCTCGGATCCTTTGTAAGCATGTTGGAACAAGATCTTGACAAGATTAAAAGGCTTTTCAGAGAAGTGTAGAAGGTTTGGTGACTGGTGGCTGGAAGAGAAGGAATGTGAACCTTCTACTGAAGATGCAGAATACCTGTGCAAGGAGCCAGATATGATGTAGAAGTGACTAGATTACCTTTTTAAGGTTAAGCAAGATGGGACAGATGTTGTCACATTTACTTTCTGATGCATAATTTAATGGGATCTGTATCTCTCTCTCTCTTCATCTCTCATCTATATCTCTCATCTATCTATCTATCCATCCATCCATCCATCCATCCATCCATCCATCCATCCATCCATCCATCCATCTCTCATCTCTCTATAGTATCTATCTCTGTCTACCTAACTATCTATGTCTGTCTGTTTATCTCCTTATATGTGCACCTCTCACTATATTTATCTATTTGGTTTATGTTTGAAAACACAGAGGAAATACATTCCCTAATTGGCATAATTCTGAGCAGAGGCAAGGAGATTGTATTCTTGGTATATCCAACTAAAAGAATCTATTTGTGTAGAAATTGCTATGCACCATACTGATTTCTACATTTGTGTTCTCATAAGAAGAATCTAGATGGATCATAACCTGCCTCATTTCTATTGTGCCATCCTAGATGGAAATCACTACAGGTAATGTAAGTGCCTCATTTCACCTTCTCCTATATAATTGCAGTATCATCTCCCTATTATGCTGGTCTATCAATTTCAGTGATATTGACTCCATTGTCTGCACAAGATGACATAGGATAACTTGCTTCTGAGTAAATATGAAGATGATTGTGTTGTTGTTTTCTTCTTCAGTGACTTCCCTTTTGTTTTATGCTCTTGTACACTTCCTGCCATGCTTGCAATTTTACGTATGGAACCACTCTCATTGAGGCTTGGGGGGAAAGTACAAATATTTTACCCATCATCTGTCAACTCACAGTGATTTAAAAGACAAAGCCTGTTAATCAACCCAAAAGCCAATCTAAAATTTGCATCCATACCTTCTGATATTATTACTTGTGTGTCTTCCAAGAGGAGGATACCACCCCACAATGCCCACATACACATTCACAATGATTTGCCATGGAAGTTGAAATCAGGGAGATATCTAGAAGCTCTCTGCAAGCTTGTCAAATCTGCACAGCCAGTGAAAGAAGAGAATTAATTGTCTGAGATAGCGATATAGAAAATTTGTTAGTGGCTTATGTTCCCTGAAATATTAGATGACAATGCTTTTAATATGTGTTCAAAAATTCATAAGCAGTTACATTGAAAAATGGGATGTGTCTGACTAAAACTTTGTACCTCGGAAAGATAGGTGAATATTCTCGCTGTTACGAAACCCTCCCCTCTCCAAATCCTGGTTGTTGGGTTGTTGTTATTTTTTTTTTTGTATTGTTTTTAAAGTACGGGTAGTCCTTGTTTAGTGGCTGCCTCATTTCGCGGTTATAGCAGGCATGAAAAAAAAATAACATTGGGATCAGTCCAGGGGTGGTATTCAAATAAAGTTGCTACTGGTTCAGTGGGCGTAGCTTGGTGGGCACGCTTTGCATGGTGCACACACTTTCCGTGCACATGTGCGTCAAATGCACACTTTGCGCAGGCGCAGAGGCATTTTAGCTCGCCTCCTGCAAGCCTGCATCATGCCGGTTGCTGCAGCAGCTTCCAGGAGGTGCTATTCTGCACCGTGCAAAGCAGCTGCGCTTCGAATTCTGGCCATAAGAGTAAGTATGGGACCCCGGGCAGGCAAGTAGGCCAAACATAGAGCAGCGGAGAGAACTGGTTTGGTCTCTACTACTCATCGCCACTACCGGCTCTCCAGAACCAGGCAGAACCAGTTGAATACCACCACTGGATCAGTCCTCGCATTTGTGACCTTCATAGGTCTGTAAAGCAAAGGGAAACAGAAGTAAAACCTTAAGGACAGTCAAGATTTTAAAAAGTCACAGTTTTGTTTAATGAAGTGGCTAAATGAGGACTTTTGTGTATAAATATCAGTAGTTGCTACTTGATGTACATTTCTGTTATGCCATTATACTCTATCTGTTAAATATTCCGTTTGCCTTTAAATAAATGTAAGTTGGTTCTGTGAACTATGTTCAGAATCGCCTTGAATTCCATATTCAGAATCTTCAGCTCTCCATTTTGGTTTCTGTAATGAATGAAATCATTGTACTTATTGTACAGGAGCTGTGGTGGCTCAGTGTTAGAATGCAGTACTGCAGGCTACTTCTGCTGACTGCCGGCTGACTGCAATTTGTCAATTCAAACCTCACCAGGCTCAAGGCTGACTCAGCCTTCCATCCTTCCAAGGTCAGTAAAATGAGGAGCCATATTGTTAGGGGCAATATGCTAACTCTGTAAACCGCTTAGAGAGGGCGGTAAAACACTGTGGAGTGGTATATATGTCTAAGTGCTATTGCTACTCCTGGAAAATCTTGAAAATCCATTCCTATCTTCCCTCCTTCTTCCCTGCCCTTGGATTTTCTAAAGCGCCTGTAGGCCAGGACAAGGAACAATGGATGGAAACTGAACAAGAAGAGATTCAACCTGGAAATAAGGAGAAATTTTCTGACAGTGAGAACAATCAACCCATGGAACAGAAGTTGCCATAGGAAGTTGTGGGAGCGCCATTACTTGAGACCTTCAAGAAGAGACTGGACTGCCATTTGTCAGAAATAGTGTAGGGTCTCCCGCTTGGATGATGTAGATAACCTACAAGGTCCCTTCCAACTTTGATTATCTGTTTTCTGTTATATCTAATGGATTGACCAGTTGAAATGTCATAAGCTATGACTGATTTAATGGATATTAATAAAAGAGAACATTTGTAGCTCAGCATTGTAATGAGGGGTCCTTGCTACTCACACACACACACACACACACACACACACACACATATATTTGTTTTCTTAAGTTTTCGCAGGTACTTACATGAATGGTAATGAATGGTATTCAGCTTTGTTCGGGTATTTTCCCACGTCATTGTAGTTGTGCTTTTAAAGTTGTAGCAACGTTTCGGCAGAATCTCATCTGCCATCATCAGGCTTCTGTATTGTGTTCATCTGTGAGTCAGACTTTTATTCAGTCAGAGTCAGACTTTATTGTGTTCGTCTGTATTGTGTTCGAACACAATACAGAAGCCTGTTGATGGCAGATGAGATTCTGCCGAAACGTTGCTACAACTTTAAAAGCACAACTACAATAACATGGGAAAATACCCGAACAAAGCTTATATATAATTTTAAAATACAGAATAGAATACAGAATAACATGTGTTCTTTACAGATTGCTTAGATTCCAATTCGAAGAATACATCCCGATTGTGTGGAATGCCTGTAGATGTTAGCCATACTTGAACCGCCACCACGCCCCAAATTCCCTTCCTCTTTACTCTGGTCAGCTGATTGCCAAGCAGAGACTTCAAATAGGATGTACTAATTTCCAAAACAACAACAGCAGACATGTGCAGCTGGATTTATTCCAGCTATGACATCTGTAACCACTTGGGGCGAGCTGCGGTGTGATCTTTCAAGAATGCTGCATGTTCAAATTAGGAAGCAAATATACTGGATGAGAACATAATGAGCAGCCTTAGCAACTCTTAGCGATATGGGATTAACGTTCACAAAGAAAGGTTGTTGTTCTTGCCACAGTTGTTTAGTGAATCACTGCGGTTCATAAGTTAGCAACCTGGCTGTTAGGTGAATCTGATGCTTGAAAGATTGTAACTGTGCAAAATGGTCATCAATCATCAACGGTCACTAAATGAACTCTTGTTAGTTGAGGACTATCTGTACTGACATTAACAGAAAACAGTTTTTGCTCCTGATGACACAAACACCCATCTTTTCTAGATTGCAAAAATTAGATTTCCCCCCCCCTCCATTATATCTGTATGGGAAATAGTTCAGGATCTGGCTTTTACAATTGTCTGCACGTGTATTTGTGGAGCCAACAGTCAATGTACAGATTGCTTCTCTAAGTTGTCCCAAAATAATTTTAAAAAAATAGTCTGGGTTATTTGTTTTGTACATTCTACCATGATGCAGTCTCACTACATAGATGTGTATCCTATGAGGTGTACTAATCTTTTTACTCCAAAGAGAGTAAGTAAATCATGAATACTAAAATAATAAAGAGTGCAAACCATGCACCTTTGGAGACTAACCATTTCATTTCAGGGAACTTTTTCATGAACCACTCCAGCTTCGGCACAGTTTATTTAATCTTATGCCTTCTAGTAAACATTTATTAGTTTTTAAAAGGTACTCTTTACCTCTCTGTTTTTGGCTATGAAAAACAAACCATACCGCAAATAATAATTTTCAGAGATGCAGGGTCATTGTTTATGGAGATTCTCAAATATCCAGATTTTGGTTGTCTCAAAGGTGCTTTTTCCAAAAGACAACTGGGCTTCCTTAGTTTTTGTTTTTGTTTTCCTTTGAAAACATTTCACTTCTCACCCAAGAAGCTTCTTCGGTTCTAACAGTAATCTGGAATGAAGGCGAATATACGCGTCCAAGGATAATATTGCAAGATCCAATCTGCGTCGGTCACCGGGGCCAGAGTTTTTGTCTTCCAAGCTTGTGGACTTGTACTGCAGCCCATCCTCAGGGAACTTCTGAACACACAAAGAAGATGTTCTCCAGCACAAGTCCAAAAGCTCTGAAGACACAATCTCTGGTACCAGCGACTGACCCAGATTGGATCCGGCAGTAATCTGGAAACCCACTGGCATCCAATGGAGCATCTGTAGAAGTGGGTCCATAGATGAGTTCAGCAATTCCATTAACTCAAGGGTTTGCTGCCTTCTGCACCAGCTGAAATATCAGAGCGCACTGCCACCAATCTCTCTCTCTCTCTCTCTCACACACACACACATACACACACACACACAAACACACAAACACACACACACACACACACACACACACACACACCACCCCTGGCCTACTCTGCATTCCGGTCATATCTGCATGCAGACATTAACCCCACAACTCTGGATTTCGCCTGATAGTAATAATAGATAAGCCCTGGAAATTAAATTGACACTTTCTGTTGTTTCTCAAAGAAGGCTTGTGCAAGCTCATTTTTGTAACGTTTTTGTCATCCCCCCACCCCGCCCCCTCACCCTGGAACAGTGATTCCATCTTGGCATTTCTCCATTTTGTTCATTTTAAGCACGTTTCCATTAAAGTGCTCTACTTCAAACTATTCTCAATTCAATTTGAATGGAGATGTTTTTGTGTTTGGATAATTTACATATAAAAGCTTTGCTGTATGTTTTATAAAATGACTAGGTACAGAGAACAACCATTTCAGTTCAGCAATATTGTTTTTTTTTTCTCCTGCCACCGAAGTGACTCTCTCTCTCTCTTTCTCTCTCTCCTCCTCCTCTCTCTCTGTCTCTTTCTCTCTCTCTCTCTTCCCATTCCCTTCACTAAAAAGCTATTCTCCACACCCATCCTAATTCTAAATTGTTAGTGACTGAAAGCAGATATGTATTTCTTTCCCCCCAAACTCTACTAACAGGCTTCTAAACCTACTGTGATTTGACTGCAATATACGAAGATTAAAAATTGTGTTTCCATTACCAAAGTAATTTGAGGGTGACAGGTATTCCAGATGTGCTGAGGTACCACGACTATCTGCTTTAAAGCATGACAGCTGATGGTGAATTTCCTCCCTGTGCTTCACACTAAATGTTCACTCTGACTCTCTTTTCCCCTCATGGCTCTGTAGAAAGCAAATTGCGTAGCATCTTGAGTGCCTCTCTTAGATGTGGATCCCTGCGTCTCGAGTGCTTTTTTTCTAGAGGAAACTCTGTGTATTAATTCAGAGACTGACTGGATCCCTGCGAAAATATAATTGCATCCTGTGTTTTACTGTCACCATTTATTCTGACACATTGGCTAGAGGATCCAGAATGAGGACACTACTTTATCCTAATGGGGTGAGAAGCTTCTTGTTCGTGTAGATCATAGTTTGAAAACTTTTGGGTGTACAGACAAACAAGGGTACAGAGGATTGGAACAAATTAGTGTTGTGGTTCACCGGCAGCCTGTGCAGCAGAATCGGACAGTGGTGAAGAACGGGGATCAGTCTGGGAGCATGGAGAGGACTCAGACAAGGGTCCTGCGTCCGATGCAAAGATGGCGCCAGGACCATCTGGGAGTGGGGTGCTGATTCCTGAGCCTCTGGAGTCTGGCAGCAGCGAGGCAGAGGAACAAGGAGAGCCTGTTCCCAGTGCGCATGTGCGCAGAGCTGCTAGAAGGCAAGAATAGCTGACACAAAAGGGGTGACTCGGGGGTAAGGCTTGGAGGTGATTGCCCCTCCCATAAGGTATAAAGGACAGGGAAAGGTGAAGAAACCTTTGCAGGAAGCAAAGACGTTCATTCTGTTCGGATTAATCCTTGAAGCTCTGTGTGGATTTGTACTTCGGTTGGGTTTTTTTATAGTTCATTTGGCACTTCAGTTGTTGGCAGCAATTCAAAGGAGAGAAAGGTGGATGCTTATCTCGAGGGATTGTTAGGGACTCATTACTGGCCGGGAATGAACATAATTCCCAGGGTTGCAATAAAACAAGAGTTGTTTTAACTAAGCGTGTGCTTAATTACAGTCTTGGGAAGCCTTGGTCAGAACAATTAAATAGAAAAGAAACCTGTGCCCAGGAGGGATATGTGTACTAGAATTGAGAGGACAACTGTAAGGACCAGACTCTCCCCTCTTCAGACAATAAGAATGAATTCAGATAAAGGGAGTTAGAACCCCTCTCCTTAGTCCAATGTGGATTTCACCAATCCGCAGATGTGGACATGTTATTTGCCCCTCATGTCTGAGAACGTAGTTAAGAAGAGATTCCGAGGAATTTTCTTCTGGCATTGGAATTTATATGGCCTCTTCTCCTCTTACCATCTCTCCAAGAGGTGAGAATTTTCCAGGCATCTGGGGCTCCAGGCAACGGTTATAAATCATGTAAAAGGTCCTACGGAATAAGTGCAAGCATTAGAATATTTAGGTTACATCAAGTGGAAAAGAATTAGCTCTATCTAAACCACCCCCCTCTTCTTCCATTGAAGAATGGCAGATACACGGATCTGACAACAACTATTCATGAAAGGAGTGGAGAAAAAGCCAACATAACTTGGCGGATGGGAGCGAAGAACATGGAATAGTGACAAGTCAAAGGAAGCCAATTTGAATTCAGAAGGAGGACATGCATGTCCTTTCCAGGATGTATTTTGATGGTGAGGATAGTTGTCGACAGAACTTTGGACTCACAGACCAGACATTCAAAAGAGGATTGTCAGGCAAGAAAGAAAAGGAATCACAGGAACAGAAACCATATATTAAGTTCCAGTTAAGATTTATTACTCAAGACTATACACAAGAATCTAGTCAACTAACATTCAGCAGTAAATTGCCACTAGGGTCAGCAGAATTCAGGAGGAATTTGGTTTGGACTATTTTTGGAAACATAACGACTCTAGGCTAGTGACTCACTTAATTCTGACTCCCTGTTCTGCCTAGTCTTCTCCTCCGCATCTTTGACTGTATGCTTGGATATTAACAGATTAACAGAGTTGGAAAGGACTTTTAGGTCATCTAGTCCAACCCCCCCACCAAGCAGGAGACTCTACACCATTTCTGACAAATGGCAGTCCAATCTCTTCTTGAAAGTCTCAAGTGATGAAGCTCCCACAACTTCCAAAAGCAACTTTTGTTCCATGGGTTGATTGCTCTTACTATCAGAACAGGTTGAATCTCTCTTTGTTTAATTTCCATCCATTATTCCTTGTCTGGCCTTCAGGTGCTTTGGAAAATAGCTTGACCCTCTCCTCTCTGTGACAACCCCTCAAATATTGGAAGACTGCTATCATGTCTCCCCTGGTCGTTCTCTTCACTAGGCTAGCCATGCCCAGTTCCTGCAATCGTTCTTCATGTTTTAGTCCTCAGTTCCCTATCATCCTGGTTGTTCTTCTCTGCACTTTTTCTAGAATCTCAGTATCTTTTTTATAGTGTGATGGATATATATGAGTGTGTTTGTGGATCATTTGCCTCCTTTCCAAGCTGCTGAAAGTATATTATTTTCTGTTGTGTTTTTGATTAGGCTTCTTAACTCCCAGAAAACAAGAATTCTGCACACTAAATTAGATGTTTGGGTGTCACATGCAGATTTTACTGGGGGGGCGGGGGGGGGAGATCAATTTTGTGCATCTTCCTTGAGGAAGATATCATTCCTTTCTTACTGTATCCCAAATTATGACCATTGGGATTACTGAATTGTTACCAATAAGTATTTGGGAATCACTCTTCTAAATGAGTGTACTTTTCCATTTCATTACTTCCACTGAGACAATCAAGAAAGAAATCCACATTGTATCTTAATCATTACACATTCTCTTTTTCTCATTTTTTTATCTCCTCTTATATTTGCTACAATAATAGAATGGCCTGTTTTTGCAAACTGAGCTAAGTATTTTATTTGATTTATGTATGTTCCACAAGGCTATAGTCTCTCTGAAATCTTCAGGATAAAATTGGCACAGAGCGGGCAAATCCTACCTCTGAGTTTCTTTTACCTACATCCCACCTTTCAATTCATTGAGAATTTCTTCATCAGGGATTATAATTGTACTCCAATATACACCTGGTCGAAGTCACTTATTATATTGTCTTTTTTTTTTTTTTGCTGACACAACACCCTGCCTGTTTGTTTGTAGGCAGTGCTAAAATGGATTAACAAGGGACTATCTTTTACTCAGCTTCATATTTTATTATGATTTTGTTTTCAAGTTTGTTTGAAATCCCAGCGCATCTTATTTTTTTTTGTTTTTCATTGTTAGGCTTGTCTTACCAACGTCTTCAATATTCATAATTCTCCTTATAGAAAACTTTGATTTAGGATTGGAGCAACCGAAGAGGATACCGATTCAGGTCACTGAAAGCATCAAGTCTTAAAAGTTTTCTTAAGAGAAAAGCACCACGTAGATTAAAAATAAATAAATAAGGGGATACAGAGAATGGAATGCTTGTTATTTAAATACAGTTGAGTTTACTAGCCCTTTTTATGTTTACCTTCTCCTGTGTGCCTGTATTCATACTATTATAGTGTCCTTACAGTCTTTTAATGGGTGTTGTAAATACACTCTTTTTCCAAGTTATTTGACTCCGTAGGTTTATATAAAAATCAAGCACTATTTATAGCAGAATTGCTGGAGCATTTTTTTTTGGCTTGGTTTAAAGCAGCAAATTGGCAAATTCATAGTATTATCAAACTGTTCTTAGGTGGGCTTCCCCCCTCCCCCCCCCTGTTAACAATCAGGAATGTTGATTTCCTCTGACTTGAATTACTTGAATCCATGATTCTCTGACTTACAGAAAACAGGTCTTGACCTTGGCTACTTTCTATATGAAGAGACCATCCTTTCTTCAGCCTCTGATTTTTACTCCTATGCTAGGTGTGCTCAAGACCAAGCAGCAGAGGGAGAAAATAAAGAGCAACAAAACTTGAGGAAAATGCATTTTCTGAAAAAAAAAGTCTTTGACAGGAAGACTTAGGAGCTTCCTTTCCAGTCATAGAGGTTAATGGCTAGCTAGTCTTTATAGATGAGATCATGTCAGAGACTGACTAGTTTCCCCCAATCTAGTGGCTACTGGCTATATCCAGATTTTCCAGCCAGTGCCAGTTTAGGAATTTGTATTCCATAGTACTTACTCCAAGAGCCAGTTTGTTGTAGTGGTTAAGGCAGAAGGCTAGAAACCAAGAAACAGTGAGTCCTATCCCCACCTTCAACATGAAGTCACCCCTAGGGAAGAGGCAATGAAAATATTGGCAAGAATATTGCAGGCCCAGTTGCTAGGAGTCAACATGACCTGAAAAATATTTACTCCAGAAATGTTTAGGCTTGTAAAAAGTTCTTGTTCATTCTCAGCTCAAGATCCAGAAAGATCTTGACAGACTTGAACAAAGGGTCCTATCTAACAAAATGAAATTTAATGTGGAGAAAAGCAAGGTTTTGTACCTGGTCAGGAAAAACCAAAGGTATACAAGTACAAATTAGGGGAAACCTGGCTCAAAAAAAGGAACCGCAAGAGGGACCTTGAAGTCCTAGTGAACAATCGCTTAAACATGAGTCAGCAGTGTGTGGCAGCAGCAGCCAAAAATTACAATCCTTAGTTGTATAAACAGAGACATAGAATCAAAATCACGGGAAGTATTAGTACCGCTTTATAAAACGTTAGTAAGACATATCTGGAATACTGCATCACGTTTTGATCACCACATTACAAAAATGATGTTGAGACTTTGGAAAAAGGGCAAAGAAGAGCAACTAAGATGCGTAAAGACATGGAGACTGAAACATATGAAAACAGTTGCAGGATTTGCGTTTGGCTAGTCTAGACAAAAGAAGGACTGAGGGGGACATGATAGCAGCATTCCAGTATTTGAGAGGCTGCCACAAAGAGGAGGGAATTAATTTATTTTCCAAAGCACCAGAAGGCAGGACAAGAAACAATGGATGGAAACTAACCAAGGACAGAAGCAACCTGGAATTAAGAAGAAACTTCCTAACAGTGAGGACAAATTAACCAGTGAACTAAGAACTAAAGAGAATCTGTCTAACAGTGAGAAAAATTAACCAGTGGACAGCTTGCCTTCAGAAGTTGTGGGTGCTTCATCACTGGATGTTTTTAAGAAGAGACTGGACAGCCACTTGTCTGAAATGGTATAAGGTGTCCTGCTTGAGCAGGGGTTGGACTAGAAGACCTCCAAGGTCCCTTCCAGCTCTATTCTGATTGTTTGATTGATTCTGCTTTGGGGAATCTTGAGCAACTTTGCAAATTGGCAACATCAGCTTTAATCATGCTGAGCTGCTATCTTAATTTCCTACAGTGCTTTTGAGTTATATTAAGACTGGGTTGCACTGAAGATACTAAAATGGTGATTCTCGTGATCCAGACTCATTATCTGCAGAAGGAGATAGTGATATTCTAGAAGCTACCTGGAGGGTATTATTGTGTATATTGTGGCTTGATAGCTCACTCCTAGAATATAATGTCAAGTTCTCCAGGTTGTAGCCTCGCCATCTCCTTATGAATTGAGATGTCTGTGGTTCATTCACCATGACAAAGGGAATGATTTAAACTGCTCAGCTAACCAATATACTCATCGGATTGAAAATACAATAAGTGCTGTGTAATATAACCTGTTCTCCTTCAAGGGTTTTTTTTGCCTTTTGTTTAGTTTTGCTTGTATTTTTCACGTAACGTTTAAATGCCAGTCATGGCCCAAATCCTTTTCCTGTAAATATAAAACATTAATTTAAATATTAATAATTTAGATCTGGTTTTGGTATACACATTTTCATTCCAAGATGACATGGAATTTACCTGGTTTCGTCCTACTATTGACTCCCATTAGGACTGAGAGGTTATGTGTGCATGCACTGTAGTGTTTACATTAAGAGTTTCTAGCCCAACAGTCTTCAAAAGAAGAAAGAAGATCTGCTAAATAGGGAAACAAATATGTTTTGCCAAGAAAAACAAATATCCCCACAATATACATTCTCCCACAATTGTTAGTGTTTGCACTAAACTGTCCAGGACATATTTAAAAGCAATTTTATGTACGTTTACAGTTGTATTTTTACAGCAAGAAACTGATCCACCCGGAGCTACTGTCTTTAGAAGAGAGCTGGCGTTGGCCCTGGAAACCATTTTTACCTGGAAGCTTCGAGGCTGCCACATTTAATGCCTGGGAATTTGGGAGGGCGGATTTCATAGTGAGGTAGAAGTTTTAGACACAACGGCATTCTTTCTCAGAGAGTCAAGGACATGTTCCCCTGCACATGGAGAGGAATGACTGGAGGGATATCTCCAGTTGGGATAACAGTTTGATTGGACCATGTGATGGACACAGGGGATAGATCTTTGATTTTCTTTTGGGAAATCTCTAATAAAATGGAACTTTGAGGAAATGTTTGTCTCTGAGTTTATTGGTTTGGAGTTTGTTAGTTTGGAAAGCTGACAGGTATTTTGTGTAGTGGTGAAGGCAAAAGTCTAGAAACTGGGAGACCATGAGTTCTAGTTCCACCTTAGGCATGAAGCCAGTTGGGTCAGTCCCCTTCTCTCTTCTTCCCTTAAGAAGAAAGCAATGGAAAACCACTTCTGAAAAACTTTGCCAAGAAGACTGCAGGGACCAGTCCAGACAATCACCAGGAATTAAAAACTGACTTAAAGGCCCAAAATAAAATTGCCTTTAGATATGGTAGGTGGGAGATGCTGGGAGACTAAGAAATATTGTAGTCCAGATTAAGAATTAAATCTCGCTCTTCAATAAGAGAATAAAAGATAATAGCATAGTCTAGAATTTTTCCTTGTGAAAACTATTGCATTAATCTGTACGTCATTTGTACAGGGTAATAACTTTGCCACCTCTTGAGGCCGGGGGATTTAAGTACATTGGGGGGGAACCAGGGAGGTGAAACAGGTGGGAAGCATAGGAGATGGTACAGAAGAAGTTCAAAGGAACTACTTCACCGAATCCCCCAGCTTAAATTCACGACACTCAAGGTATTCCATGCCTCTGATAGAGCCAGTTGCAGTTAGCGAACCTTCTGCAAAATGAGTCACAAACAAGAATGCTTGTGAGTTAAAATGAGTTAACTAACTATATAAGAATAATAGTACATACAATTAAATGAGTTGTCCAGAGGGCAAGACAAGAAATAAGGGATGGAAGATCATTAAAGAGATCCAAACTAGAAGGATAATTTATTTTTTTACAGTGAGAAAAATTAATAATGGGAACACATACCTTCAGAAGTTGCAGGTGCTCCATCACTGGAGGCTTTTAAGAAGAGACTGGACAGCTATTTGTACAGTATGGTATCTAATGAGAAGAAGGTTGTACTAGAAGACCTCTTCCAACCCTATTATTCTATGTTCCATGTTAAATTCTAATTTTGGGCTACCATGAACTAACACAGCTATCATACAATGTCTACAATGAGAAGCACCACATTCAGCCTGAGATGTCTTTCCCTTTGATTTTGCTTCCTTGGGTTCCTCCTTTGTTATCTCTACACACTCTTGTGAGAGAGTGAGAGATTTACAGCAAATAATTTGTTCCCCGTAGTTGGTAGTGAACTAATCTTAGCTCTGCTAAATCTTACTCCAATTCTTAGACCAATTAGCCATACTGGATCCCTTTTATTATACGGAAAACATGATGCTTCTGGAAAACATGAAGCACTTAGAGCAATATTTATTATCCTCCTCCCTATTATTTTCTTCAAATGACAAGAACCCTTTTTAGGTGGATTTGGTAATGAATAGTAGCTATTCAAGCGTTTCCTAGTGGACTGAATTTGAATTTGAGCCCAGATCTTCCTTGTCATGATGTACTTTGTTGTCTTTGAGGAAATAGTGACTTCTAAGAGCCATAGGAGACTTTTAGAATTCCTGCTGTACAGTTTCAGGATCAGCCAGTAGCATTTCCAGTGCAATCAACAATTAAAGGTAATGAGTGATAGAAAAGAGTTTGTGACTATTTTCAGCCAGAATAAAGCCCATTGGTGTGGATGGGCTAAGAATTTGCTTTAGAAAGCAGATTCATATTCATTATGAACTAGCAGGTTGACAAGAACATTCTGTCTCCTTTCTAAATTGACATCAAGTTTTGGAGAAATACGTCCTTCACTGCAAAATGTCAGAAGGAAATGCTTATACCTTTTATCTGTTGTGTGCCAGCCCCGAGTTTTAAGATTCATGCTCATTTCGCAGAGGCCATTTTAAGCCTGCTGGTATTAATTTATATCTGACGATCCAAGTCCTACCATTTTGCATTTCCTTACTAGCTCTCCATCTTCTTGGTATGCATTTAAAATAAACTTTTAGCTGTAAAGGGCACATTATGAACCTGACACTGTTGAATTAGGCAGAATATCCTGCTATAATTCATTCCTGCAATCCTCTATGGCTGTTTTATTTTGCAAAAAATAGGCTGCCCAGAATGGGTTGTAGGCTGCAGAGCCCAGTCACAGGGAATCACATCTTTCTCTTTTTTCAGCACCTTTTCACACTTTGTGCAGAGAGAGTGAGGTCACAGGATGATTGGAGTGATAAGCAGAATTTATTTTCGGTTCATCACACTTGGAGAGGTAGTTTCAAATATAACTTGTTATGATTATATACATGTTTCCCGAGGAGAGGGACATGGAGGGAAGGGGAGAGGAGAGAGCAAAGGAAAGGGAGAAGGAAGACAGAAAGGAAAGGAGGAAATAACAGAGGGGAGGGAGGGTGGGCGGGCAGGGAAGGAAGGAAGGAAGGAAGGAAGGAAAGAGTACATTACATTGTTGAAAAGGTGAAGTATAGATGTAGAGGATACAGATTCTTTTGCTGACAAAGATTGATTGTCACAGCATTTGGACTTTTTTTTTCTTTACCTCTGAAATAAGCTATGGGGAAAAGAGAGATTATGTTTTATTTAGGCACATTAATAAACTACTAAAGTTGTTTTTAGCTATTGGGGCGAAGGGAGAAATTACTTCTGTTTTCTGTGTCTTTTTTTCACCCCCTCTTTTTAAAAATTTTCTTGTGTTTTTATTTTTGTGTTTTTTGAAAGTTTGTATTGACTTTTATTCTTTTCGTTTATCATTCTTAAATACATTATTTTTTAAAAAAAATAGAATTAGATTGGACTTGGCATCCACATTTTATTGCTGCACGGTTAATGGAAAAACACCATCCATTCAGTGATGGGATTCAAGATTTTTTTCTACTGCAGGTTCCTTGGGCGTGGCTTGGTGGGTGTGGCAGGGGAAGGATACTGCAAAATCCTCATTCCCTCCCCACCCCACTAACCTGCTTTCCAGCTCTGTTCTCCTGTGCAGGGCAACAAAAGAAGACCCAGCCAATCAGCTGAGACTCAATGGGAGGCAGAGAATAGATGCGGAAGGGACCAGTCAGAGGTTCTCCAAACTACTCAAAATTTCCACTACCATTTTTCCAGAACTTGCTGAATACCACCTCTGCATCCATTGTGTCGAAGATCAGAAGAGTAGCTTAAAGGAGACTTAGGGCAGGCACCTTGACCTTCATGTTTCTGCCAACAACTTTCAGTTTAAGCTTTCTGTATCTAGCATCTATAACTGTCTGGCTGACCTGTGTTTCACTATTTATGGTCATAACGAGCCAAAATGTTCTGTGAATTTATTCAGGGTAAATTGTGAAGAAAAATGAAACACTTAAAGTCCTGTGCATGCCTGCACAAAATACCAAAGTGGAGAAATGAATAGGTTAACACTTGCAATTAAAAAGAAAGAACAAACTGAATATCATATGATATGGGGACTATGTTATCAATGATTAGAGAATAAATATGAAAGTTAGAAACAAAAGAAAATTAGCGAAATATATAAAATATGTTAACAGAATTAAATATGTTAAGATGAGGATTGTTATAATAATTAGATACAGTATGTATATCAGTATAAAGTGAAGAGTAGAGAATTAATACTAATGTAATGAATAAGGCTGTAAACTTCATTCATTATTGAACAAGATATTTGTACCCAGACAACACACTGTTTAATGGAAGATGGATTGTTTATATTAAAAATAAAATTAAAAAAAAATATTTATACACACATACACACACACCAAAGTATGCCTCAGCACAATATGACCTTTCTCCAGAAAAAAAAGCCAAAACCCCCCAAACCATCCTTGATTCATAAAATGGTCAATTAAGGACAAATGCATATGGCTATGGAGATTCTCAGTCATCCAGGTCATGATTGTCCCAGTTTTTCAAGAGAAAACTGGACTTTCTTTGTTTTTCCTTGGAGACATTTTGCTTCTCACCCAAGAAGCTTCTTCAAGTCTTCAGAACTGAAGAAGATTCTTGGATGAGGTAGTGAAATGTCTTCAAGGAAAAACAAAGAAAGTCCAGCTGCCTATTGGGGACAATAAATGCCTATTATTATTATTTTGGGGGTGGGGGGGGGGTTGTCCTAGAAGTAAACAAAGGGAAAGGAATTTAAGGCTGCAGAAGATGTTTAGGAAAGAAGAATATAGGATACATGGAGGGCGAGTGCTAATATCGGAACATATGGGATTAAAGAAGGCCCTGAATATTTTGTGGGTCAAATTGTTATGACTGAAACCTATTTCCAATTCTTCTCATCTTTGTAAGACTATTAATATGCACATTCAGCAATCTGTAAATGAGATGGTACTCTCAAGTACATTTGCAAATTGGAGGAGTGTGTACCTATCTTAATAACCAATATATTAGGATGTGAGAGATGGCAAATATTCAATTACACTTTCTGTTTTACTTTATTAGCTACCGGCCAGTAGTCAAAATGAGGAGGGGTGGCACTTTACTTCCAGGAAGACCCTGAATAGAATTGTTTAAACAGTAAAATGCACATTGGCCTATTTTCATATGTTAATATGCCTCTTGATTTAATCATTGTGGGCTAATGACCTGCAAAATTTCATTTCCAAACGCAGCCATTTTCCAGCTGCTGAGACGTTAAAGTAACTAAAATTAAGGCAAGTACACCCCACCACCACCACTTAACAATGACTTAATGAAGTGGGCTTTCTAAGCTCAACCTTACGGATGTGTTTTCCCTGCCTGTTTTAAAGGCTCTTATGTATGTGATTTTAATGGAAGAAAAGTAGCCTATTTTTAAGGAAAAAGTCTGGCGTTGAACATGAATATGAACCAGCCATTTAAATCCTGTATTATTAAAAGTGCTGCCTGGGCCACAGTCCCAGGGAACTTAATCAAGAGAGTTTCAGAAAGAGATCTTACAGAATAGAATAGGTGGAAGGGACCATGGAAGTCTTTTAGTTTGATCCTCTACTCAGACAAGAGGTCCTATATCATTCTGGACAAACGGCTGTCCAACCTTAAAAATCTCCAGTGGGGGAGCACCCGCAACTTGTGTAGGAAAGCCATTCCACTTATTATTTGTCCTCATTGATAGGAAATTTCCTCCTTAGTTTTAAGTTGGATCTCTCTTTAATAACATTCCACACATTGCTTCTTGTCCAGCCTTCAGGTGCTTTGGAGAATAGGTTGACCTTCTCTTCTCTGCCACAGCCCCTCAAGTACTAGAAGACAGCTATCGTATCACCCCTACTCCTTCTTTTTGTTAGACTAAATATAGAGTATCTAGTTCCTGCAACCGTTCACTTCTGTTCACGTTAGCCTCTGGTCTCCTAATCATCTTTGTTTCTGTTCTCGGCACTCTTTTTGCTCTCAATATCCTTTTTGTATCGTGGTGAGCAAAACTGGACACAATATTCCAAATGTGGTCTTATCAAAGCACTGTAAAGCTGTGCATTCAGAGGAACTCAAAGTCAGATGCATCAGTCACTCAAGATCTCTTTCCCAGCAGTAGTGGTTTTCAAGGCCAAAAAGCAAAAGTTAAAAGAAGAGTGTGTGGGATTACCAGAGACAAAAGAATCAAATCCCTGTTGTTTGTGGCCTTTCATTGGCGGGAAGGAAGTGTTTCTTGGTGCTTCGGTATGTGTTGTCATTCCAGAATCCTAAGATATGGTCTCTGGCATTGTAGTTATGCAGTTCAGGTAGCAAATGCTGAGGAAAGCCTCTGGTTATTGGATTAGAAAATACGATGTGGGTTTTTTTTTCAAGGTAGTTTCATTTGAGACCAGGCAGCTGATGGATGGTGAAACTCCGATGAATTTGAGGGCTGAAAGTTGAAAGCAGAACTCCATTATCTGATCAGTTTTGCCTCCTGGTAAATCACCTGAATGGTGGCTACGTTATGGAAGTATTTTGTCAACATTTTTCCAGTCAATGCTTTTATGACAGTACCTGCAACAAAAATTCTCAAAGATTTTTCCGTTGTCTCAAGAAGAGTGTCTCCATTACACCATAAGCTTAAATCCAATGGCCATTGAGTATGGAAATCTATATTTCAATGCCATTCAATTCCCCAATTCCAAAACTTCATTTCCACCCTTTTCTCTGGTGAAAGTTGCTTCTCTGGGAGCAGAAAGTAAAAACAAAACAAAAACAAAAAACAAAACAAAGATATCCTTTACCCTTTCCTAGGACTTTCACAGAAATTACACCAGTTGTGAATAATCCTTAACCAGTTTTATTTTCCCATATGTTGGTATAAATCATAAAGCCAGAAGAAGTATGGAGTTTGTTCTTGATACAGATTAATTGATCTTGGAATGATGCTGTCCATTGTTACTGGTCTCAGTCCTATTTATTATCCCCTGAATCAGAAGCAGCTTTCTCTAAATGCTACAATAGCTGCTGGTGAAATAGAATGGACAATGGCGAATAACCTCTTGTTCTTCTTTCCGAGCTTCTGGATGTAACGTGTCGGCCACCATGCAGCTCACTGTTGAGCTAGATGAACTCCTGACCTCATTTTTGAGTTCTCCTCCTTGAAGGAAGCCTTTTGAAGGCCTAGATCTTGGATTCTGAGTCCAAAATTATGGCTGCTGACCTTGTTTCACCATGAGTACAAGATTGTTTTATGGGACCCAGACAAGCGAAGCCAGTTACAACTTGGCATGGGAAAGACACCTGCCAATCAAATCTCCTTGCTTTCTGAGCACAGCCATGTCATTCAGCCCTGACCTTTGAGAACATCTGACACTCTTGAAGAGTCACTGTGAGTTATGCCAGACAGGACTACGTGGCGTGATATATTTTATGTCTTCCTATGTGCTCTGTTGAAAAGAGATTACATTGAAATGGGGAAGGTTAGACGGCATTTGCCTAAACTGTAAGACATGTGCAGAATTCATTTGCAAAGAGTCATTTCATTTGAGTTCCTTTTGTTTTTCTTGGCCTTTTCCCTTCGTCTTTCCCTCAAAGGAAGGAGAAATACATTTCTTCTTCTTTC
The DNA here is from genome assembly GCF_900518735.1 of Pseudonaja textilis. The sequence goes on along the minus strand of NW_020769375.1, from coordinate 2,589,623 downwards.
CTCATCGCTGCTACATGAACAATTATGGATTATTCTCAGAGATATTTAGCACCTAGCAGCTACAGGAGATTGTTAAGTTGTATGACTAAGGACTGGCAGGTCATTGTAACCACAAGCTTGTCAACCTGGACAAGATCAAGGGATTAAGGATTACACTGTCTCTAATCTAAGTCTGGAATCTTGGAATTTCCCATCCCCCTTTATAGTAGCTGGGCAGACATACTTTTTCTTCTGGCCATCTGGGTTGAGTTGCTCATTAAAAGATAAGCCGGTTATGGAATGCCTTTTCATTCTTATTTAGGTCTCTTTCATTGCTTTTCCAGACTTCCCACAATATCTCACAAGGGGCAGTCTCTAAATATGGATTGAAGAAGTTAGGTGCTTTCAGAACTATTTATCAAGGAATGACTTCCTTCCTTCCTTCCTTCCTTCCTTCCTTCCTTCCTTCCTTCCTTCCTTCCTTCCTTCCTTCCTTCCTCCCTCCCTCCCTCCCTCCCTCCTTCCTTCCTTCCTCCCTTCCTCCCTTCCTCCCTTCCTCCTTCCCCCTCCCCTTTCTTCTTTCTTTAAATTCTAGGCAGCCAATATTAGAATTCCAAATAGGAAATTATAAAATTATAATCAACCCTATATGCTTATTTATACCTGGAAGGTTCTATGGAAAATGATTCCCAACCTTTATGAATATTAGGTAGAAAACCCATCGTGACTTTGAAAGCAAAGAGTGAGACATAGTAAGGAAGACCCTTTGGGGGCACCACTGTCTCTATAGTAGGGATGGGAGACCCTCTCTCTTCCATCCTGTCCACCAGGCAGATTTGATTCGGAGCAGACAATTGCAGAGATATCTAGATCCAAATCTGTGTAGTGATTTATAGGTAAATCTCAGCATTTTGGGTACCACATGGAACCAGTAAAGTAGTCAAAGTCGGTTCCATAATAAAGCTATTACATCACTTTCCAGCTCACATCTGGTTCATTCTGTAACAGTTTTAGCTACATTTACATGTAAGATGAATTGCTATTGTCCAAGCATGGAGCAACTATAACCAGAAGATAGAAGTTTGAAGCAATATGTACTTTTCTTTCCTGGAAAGAAAGAAACAGCTAAAACAAAATGGAGCTTATTTCCAAATCAGTTATGCAGCTGGCTAAAAAACAGGAGAGGAAAGAATTAAATCTAGGATATAAAAAATTCCTACCTGACTGAATTACTGTTAACAAATAATTTAAGGAAACACAATGGCTGGTTCTGAAGCTTTTGACTAATGTAAAATGTGATTTAAGCTTTACTTGAATATTTTTTTACATCAGCAAAGGAACAGGATGTGATTTTAATCTGACTTTTCCAACTTAACATCTCTTCTCCTTTTTCATGCTGGAGAGGTAGTAAGTGGTAGTGGTTAGAATATCTGATTTTTATGGAGGAGTCTTCAGTTGCTGGAAATGGGCATAAAATGCTGAAAATTACAGCCACAAGAGCATGGCACATTGCAAATGGCCATAAATGTCAGGTATCCAATGGGTATTTTCCCACGTCATTATAGTTGTGCTTTTAAAGTTGTAGCAACGTTTCGGCAGAATCTCATCTGCCATCATCAGGCTTCTGTATTGTCTTCGAAAACAATATATACATGTAAGTACCTGTGAAAACTTAAGAAAACACACACACACACACACACACACATATTTGTGTGTGTGTGTGTGTGTGATCATAATTTCAGAACTGGGTCATAAGCAACTCGGGGGAGACCCTTTTTTCAGTTCAAATGATCACTAAGTTAGGGCTACCTTATGGATGAAGATCCCAGGATAATGTTGCAGGATCCAGTCTGACTCAGTCACTGGGACCAGAGGTTTAGTCTTCTGAGCTTTTGGATTCATGCTGGAGCCCACTCTGAGGGAACATCACTCTGTTGGAATGTGTGTACTTCTTTCTATACTATGCATAGTGTTTATGTAGTTCTAGTTGTTTTGTGGCATTTTAGTTGTTGATTGAGGTGTTGATGGCCAGCTATTAAGTCATTGGCTGTTGTTTCCTTGTGCTCCCAAGTCCTTCACTCCAGAGTACCTGATAAGCTGTTGGTAAATCAGCCCTCTTATTGACTGACAAGGGGCCATTAGGATTACTTGTACTGTATTTACACACCATAGATCAGGGATCCCCAACCTGTGAGCCATGGCCCACTAGGGCCAGTAGGGAATTGCAACTGGGCCGCAGAAACGGATGGTGTGTGTGCACACGTGTATCCTCACGTGTACGAGCGGAGGGAAGGGTGCATGCACACACGGTCCATTTGCATGAGTGCCAGATGTAAATGGAGCTGCATGTACACATGCGCTTGCTGGCCACTCACATGTAACCATCTGCTCTACCTCCACCTCCTTGTCAGTCTGCAAAGCCAGGAACATTGGGGAACCATAGGTGCCTCTTAAAACCTCATATTTAAAGACTTTAAAAAGTAAAACCAAATGCTTTACTTACAGTGCCAGAGCAATGTTTTCTGTTTCTTCGTCATTTTGGCCTTATGGAGATACTACTGTTGGCCAAGCTTGGAAATCAGTGTCTCAATATCTGGCAACATTGTGGATAAATACTAAGTTGGGGGTATTATGAAAAATAAAGGAAAAAATAGTGGTTTCTACTGCGATTGCCGTCCGTTAAGCTGACTGAATATAAGCAGACTGCCCTATTGCTTGGCTGCACCCATACGTAACAAGAACGATCGCTGCTTATATTCTATTTTTGCCAAGATTTACAATATAGCAGTCCAAATACGGTCCAAAAGTGTTTTTCAACAGGAAAGGAGCTTGTTTGCATGTCAGAGACATGTGTGCCAAGTTTCTCTTTGGGGTTTTTAGAAAGAAGATTCTCTGTATGTTAGGAGTAAATAGATATATTAAAATAAGCTACGGGACATATAGTGCAGTATAACAATGATAAATGATGTTGTGTGTAATTTCTCTACTATTAACATAAAGTAATATAAACTGAAGGACACTAGTCTATTGAGAGAGTTGGTAGCTAATGTTCCATGTCAGATGTGGACAATGTCAGGACTGAATACAGATTAGACAGTGTCCTTTTCTCCCCGAGGGAATTAAACTTTAAGTCACCACTGGCTGCCAATGGTTTTACTGCATTTTGTTGGTGCCTTTCCTGGTCTATTAATTCAGGAGCTGTAAATGACAATGTGAGTAAAAAGGTTTTCCAGTGGGATGCATCTCATTTCAGAATCCACAATACATGCTCAATTCCTTGTGTCATAATACATATTAAAAATGATGTGGATTAACCACAGTTCTCTTTGGATGTCAGCAATGTTTCCTTCTTTTCTTTCCTTGATTCCAAGAGAGTAATCTTCTTCGTTTACCAGAATGAGGAATCTGGATATCTTTCTCTAGATATGTAAAAACAAAAGAACTCATCAACCAGCCAATGAAAATGTTAAATAACAGTTGCTATTTGTGGGCTCCAACTCCAGAATTCCCCAGATAGCAAATCAAAGTCCACGCATTTTCAAGTTATCAGGCCGGTAACTAGACTAGATTGTATATATCTACAATCTACTAAATTATCTATCTATCTATCTATCTATCTATCTATCTATCTATCTATCTATCTATCTATCTATCTATCTACAGTATATCTCCCTACCTATCATCTACCTACCTACTGACCCGTTAATTGAGTATTTAGTCTAGTCAACAGCCGTACATACATACATACATACGTCATCCAGGTAGTCCTTGACAACCATAATTGAGCCCAAATTTTCTGTTGCTAAATGAAACATTTGTTAAGTTAGTTTTGACTAATTTAAGACTTTTCTTGCCACCATTTTTAAGTGAACCACTGCAGCTGTTAAGTTAATAACATGGTTTCTGAGTGAACCTGGTTTCCCCACTGACTGCTTGTCAGCAGATGATCTCAAGGCACTGCAACTGTCATAAATATGAGTCAGTTGCTAAGCGTCTGAATTTTGATTACGTGACCATGTTGCAATGGTCATGTGAAAAACTAAGAGAAGTCACTTATTTCAGTGCCTTGTAACTTTGAATGCTCACTAAACAAACTGTTATAAGATGAGGGCTACATGTATGTGTGTGTGTGTGTGTGTGTGTGTGTGTATTCCACAAGAACGACAATAGCAAAACACTTTAGCCCAAGGTTTCACCCAGAATAATCAAGTCAAGGGAATCTCTACTTTTTAACAACACAGCAATTTTTAAAAAAGACTTCCATTATGGTCCTGCTTATAGTAGGCTTATTTTTTACTCATAACCACCAAACATGGTGAACAATAATTGTCATCATCATCAGATCCAGCCAAATACATTTCTAAATACATTGCTAATAAGCACCATATTTTAAGATAGAAATCACATTTTTTTTTCTCCTGAAGCTGATCGTTTCACTTGGCCTCTGAACGACATTGCCTAGTTCCAGGCTCTCAAAGAAGGCAGGGCTGAGCCATGAATAAAACCTAAATTGGATTACTTTTAAATTAAATTACATTCAAATTAAGTTAACTAGGATCACACTAGTTTTGCAAAGCTCAGTGAGCAAAAGTTGGCCGTTTCTTTTTCTTTTTTCTCTTTCAGTTCAAACTCCCTCCTAAGGTTGTTGTGAAAATTAAAATTTGGGGAAAGAAAGCAACTGGTTATGCTCTTTTTAGGGAAAAGGAAGAAATAAATAAGTATACTTGTTTGCTAAGTGTCTTTCTTCCCCTATAGCTTAACTGAATCTTTGCAGGCTCTTTTATAGCCAAATTTCCCCCCAAAACCAAGAGTTTAGCTAAATATGATTTCTACTTTATATTGCATTTTATAAATTACAACTTGATCAGCTATTGCAATAGTGTTCAGTCAAGGTTTCTTCCCCTTTTCTTTATTTCTTTTTAAACATATGACATATTTTAATTACTTCATTCAGGATTGGGTATAACTGTTTTCCTACAAATTGTCTTTTTCTTCTCTTCTTATGATAGGGTTATTGAATAGACTAGACTAGAAGAGAATTCTTTTATTGGCCAAGTGTGATTGGACACACAAGGAATTTGTCTTGGTGCAAATACTCTCAGTGTACATAAAAGAAAAGATTCATTCGTCAAGAGTCAAGAATCATAAGGTACAACACTTAATAATATTCATAGGGTACAATAAGCAATCAAATCATACTAGGAAACAGTCAATATAAATCTTAAGGATACAAGCAACAAAGTTACAGTCATACAGTCACAAGTGAGAGGGGATGGGGGATAAGGATGAGAAGATTAATAGTAATAGTAATGCAGGCTTTGTAAATAGTTGGACAGTGTTGAGGGAATTATTTGTTTAGCAGAGTGATGGCATTCAGGAAAAAACTGTCCTTGTGTCTAGTTGTTCTGGTGTACAGTGCTCTATAGTGTCATTTTGAGGGTAGGAGTTGAAACAGTTTATGTCCAGGATGTGAGGGGTCTGTAAATATTTTCACAGCCCTCTTTTTGACTCGTACTGTATACAGGTCCTTGATTGAAACCATGTTAATAGCAATTGTTATATTGGTGGATTGATACGATTTAATTTTTAAAAGTCCCCCCACTGAAGCTGGCAGCATACAACTAAAACCAATACAGTGCCTAAAAGGAGACACAATATTGTGACATACAGTTAAATGTAACAGGCGGAACAATAGAGCATAACTACTAGGTACTGAGTGAATTGAACATTGTCACTGCACCCTCCTTTTTTTGCAGTTGAGTAAGATTTGCTTCACATCTTGTGTGTTGGTGTGTGTGTGTGTGTGTGTGTGTGTGTGTACTTGTGCATTGCAGAAAACTGTCTACAGTACTTTTAGCCTTTGACGTTGGACCCAACATCTTGTCCTGTCATGTTGCACCAGTCTGAAAACATTCTTAATTGAGATATAGCCGCAATTGATTCCTTTGTGTTTATCTGTTGTGTCAAGGAGGTATTTCAAAAACTAGGACATAAAAATGCTGTTAACATTTTTTTTTTTAAATGACGAAAAGAAGTCTACGAGGTTTTAGTCTCTCCCTCTCCTATTTTCCGGAGCACCCCTTGAACGTGTGATAATAAATTCAGAGGCCTGACAGTGTCTTAAGTCTGCTGTGCCTTTGCCCTCAATTTCAGTGAGATGGGCCATTGAAAACTCATTACAAGCTGTTTAGACTCTGACTTTGACTTTTGCTCAGCAGTGAACAAAATTAAGAGCTCTTGGAGGGGGGAGGAGGGAGGGGGAGGAGGAAGAAATGTGTGTGAGAAAACCAAGGGATTCTTGGTTTAGTTTTGTCAACAAGTTGAACTCTTAAAGTCAGAGGCGGTATTCAGCTGGTTCTGACCAGGTCTGGAGAACTGGTAGCGGGAATTTTGAGTAGTTCGGAGAACTGGCAAATCCCACCTCTGACTGGCTCCGTCCCATCTCTTCTCTGCCTCCCGAGTCCCAGCTGATCTTCTTTGGTTGCCCTGCACAGGAGAACTGAGCTGGAAAGCAGGTTAGTGGGGTGGGGAGGGAATGGGGATTTTGCAGTATATCCTTCCCCTGCCATGCCCACCAAGCCATGCCCACCAAATCACACCATACACACCAAGCCACGCCATGCCCACCAAGCAATGCCCACGGAACCAGTAGTAAAATAAATTGAATCCCACCACTGCTTGAAGTACACAAGTTCTACATGTGTCCTCATCTTGATGGCACTTTCTTCCCCTAGTTGGTCACCAGAAGGGTAGCATTTGCTGCAGGCCAGATATTCAGTTTTACTTTATTTATTTGTTTGTTTGCTTGTATCCCACTATATTATTATTTTTGCAAGGAAGAGAACATATCTAGCTTACCTTCCTCCTCCTATTTTTCCCATAAGAGCAACCCTTTGAGTTGAGTTGGCCCAAGGTCATCCAGCAGGCTTTCATGTCTAAGGAAGAACTAGACCTCAACCATCCTCCAGTTTTTAGTCTCAACCACTAGGCGAAACCTAGTGGTAGTCTCAACCACTAGGCGAAACTTAGTTGTAGTAGGACTGCTTTGTAAATTTAACTGTTCTTTATTTCCTCCACCTCAAATTTATTGCAAACTTTACCTTGGAAAGAGTCTCTGACAGGAATTTATTTTCAGCTCTTTTCCCTGCTGTTTAACAAATGTTTACCATCTCTTTTTCTGTAACTGTTGAAGAACAAAATGCTGATGGACTGTTAACCCATAAACTTGTTCACAACAGCAGACAAATTCAACCCTCTCTTATTCAGCTATTACATAAATTGTAGGAACAATATTAAAGTATTGGAAAATTCTGCTTATAACATTTTTCCTCCCTCCCTCCTTTCTCTTTCCTTGGCTCCTTCACTTCTCCCTCCTTTTCTTATCACCTCCCTCCCCCTCTCCTTCCTATTTTCATCTTTCTTTATATTGGGTGATTCTGCAATAAATTATGCTTCCAAAGACTGGACATATTAGAATCAGCAAAATGTTCTGAAGAAAACTCAAAGCACATCACTTTGTTGGATCAACATTGAAGTCTGCATTGAAGTTTGCGTTAAAGTTTACAGTTTTGTGTGACAGGAATCATTTATATTTGAATAGAGATGAGGAGAAGAGGGAGGAGAGAAATCCTCAAATGTTCTGTTTGGTTTAAATAAGCTTTAGGTTTCAGCCCAATTATGTAGACAGTTGGCCTAGAGCCAAACCATGGGCAATGTCTTCAAGGTCACAAGAGGCTTTTCCAAAACCCATTGGAATTTTACCAAGGGGAGAATCCCTACAATGAGCTGATTATGCGAAAAAGAAAGAAGTGGTGTCAGCCATAAAAGCTTTATCTACCCTGTCTGCTATTCTAATAATCAAACAAGAAAGGCTGTATCTTCTTACCCTTTCTTCCTCATGTTGATGATGTTGCTATAATAGTGAACAATCATTGATTTGAAATCTCAGCCAGATATGGATCACATTGATCTAGTGAGTTCATACTTCAGTTATTTATTTATCCAACGAAGGTTTATCTTAAGTCAGCTGTGTTGAAGGAACCCTAGTCTCCTAACTGAGACAGAACCCTGCATCAACCATAGGTTGGAAATCATGATGAATGATGAATGACTAAGTCCCATCCAAGTAACCACATTATAGCTTAGCACCTTGCATAGGTCTAGCCAATGATATCTAAAACTTGACACCATTCCACAACGCTGTTATGAAATTTCAAATGTCGGTTGCGGATACTTGGAGGAAAATTGCCATCTGTTGAACTAAAAAGCACATCCTTAGGAGGGGAAAAGCATCATGTTCCTTGTATGTTCTGAAAGGACCTATGTCATGCCCTGTCAGAATCTGATTCCAAGGGGCAGGCCAAGCAGTTGACAGGGAGTGGGAGTGTGGCTCCATTGGCTGTGGAAGAAACTGGGGAACGACACAGTCCGGTTAGGCAGAGCAGGGGAGAAGTAGAGCAAGGCAGAGGGAATTCAGAGGAATACCAAGGCCCACCCCCTCTTCATCCTAGGGCATACAGGGAGGAACAGAAGGGAGCAATGTGAGTTGACTGGCTTATGGGAGAGGAAAGGTCTCTGATTCCCTTCATTAACTGCAGCTGGGAATACAGTGTTTAAAAAGAGAGTTTGCTCACAGCAACTTGTTGGAAACAAATCATGTATTATCTTGCTTTGTCGAGGCTTATCTGGGTTCCTGACGTCTTCCCAAGTGTGTGTGTTTTGTTGGCCTTTGAAGTCTGCAATTCCTTATCCTGCCCTGTCCAGTTAATTGCTGCAGCATGGTTTGTGCTGGTTTTTATTTACAGTTTATATGTACTTTGTTTTCAGACTGAATTTCTTCCACTTAAAGACTGTTCTTGGGAGAGTTTTTTTCTCCAGCTGAAGGTAACTGGACATTGGAGGCAAAGATTTTTTAAAATTAAAATCCTCTCTATCTTTTTTGACTCCAAAATTCTTGTTTGCTATTCTAGAAGTCCATGATTGTCATTTGACAAATTCAGTGATTGCAATTCCTGGCATATAGTTGGATATAGTTGGCATATGCATAATATACAGAGAATATTTACATTTGTATTCAATATTTTAACTACTAGCAATGCCTGTTGAATGGAGCTTCCAAAATATTTATTATTATTTTATTAGTACTATTATATTTATTATTATTATTATTATTATTATTATTATTATTATTATTATTATT
>NW_020769375.1:2561075-2575393 GCF_900518735.1 Pseudonaja textilis | reverse complement strand
CTTCTTCTTCTTCTTCTTCTTCTTCTTCTTCTTCTTCTTCTCGTTTCCTTTTCCTCTTCCTCCTCCTCCTCTTCCTTTTTTCTCCCTCTCCCTCTCTTCCCCTCCCTCCTTCCCTCCCCCCCCCCCATGGCTAATATATATTAAAAAAAGATAAAGGCAATGCTGGAGAGCCAGAGTAACTAACAGACAGCTGTTAAATCATACAAAACCAGACACATCGCCAGAAGCTAAAATCATAAGACTACATCTGATATACTTTGGTTCGTGTCTTCTGTGCCTCGTCAATGCAGATTGAAGCCAAACGTTCCTCTACTCCTTTAAAAGAGTAGAGAAGTTGGTCGTGTTTTTTCTTCTCTTTTTAGTGGCCACCCTACTCTAAAGAGGGAAGGAGAGATTAGACTGGAATGTGTATTTTGGAAGCTGAGTTCTGATTTGCAGAGATTATGATTTACGGGGCTCCTCTGTTATGTTTGGACTGGACTGTATGTGTAGGCAGCCCTGATACAAACAAACACATTTCTTCAACTGACAGACTCTGTCAAAGGGCTTTAAATATAGTCCAAGGCCCAATGTCAGCTCTTACTTCTGTTCAAGCCGAATAGGGATTTTCCGGGTCTGCAACTCATCCACTCGTCCTGTGGAACTGAAACTGCTATCCAGGCTATGCTTACTTACAGATTTGTTTTCAGTAGGACTTTCTTCCATTTAAATATGCAAGGAATCGGGCTACAAGGCTGCAACACTTTTTTTAAAAAAAAAAGCCATTTTGTTGTCAGTTTTCTTTCCCTGTTATTTTTTATCCAAACCATTTAGCCTTGATCTTAGTGGAAGGGAAACAGAGCCAGAGGCTTTTTTTTTTCAGTAGGTTGTTTCTTCCACAAAAGGCCAAGTTTGCACCCTGTTCCAAAAGTCTCCTTTTGTGTTCTCCCCAAAGACTTTGGTGTAGCTAACAATGAGCCGTTAGAATTCCGAAGGACTCCTGAATTGTTCACGGCAGTCCCAACAGTGGAATCCCCTCTTTCAAAAGATTTCTGAAGAAACCTAAACAATGGAAGTAGCTGGGTATTTGGGTTCTTGGCTTACACTGAGAAAATGCAGAAATCTGAAAGCTGAATAGGAGAAAACTTGGCTGGAGGTCAGCTCAGTTTTGTGGGAAAGGTTGCCAAGTTGGCTTGAGCGGGGTGGGGAGAAGAAGAAGAAGAAGGGAGCCAACAGTAATTATGTCAACAAGTACTTCCTGCTGAGGTCCTTGTTTAAGGCTAGCATTCATTTCTTGACTCTGCGATTGTGTGTGTGTGTTGAGTTTTTCTATGTGTGTGTGTTGAGAAGGAGGGGGAGAAACCATGGCACTCTTGGGAGTGGGCAAGTGCTGGGCTCAAAGGTGTGCTAACCTTGAAAGAATTGCATGACTTTATCATTTTTCATCTCTGATTTCTTCTCTTGGGGTATACCTTCAAAATAAGATAGGGGTGAAAGGTTTCTGCAGCAGCAGCAAGACAGGCTGTATGACGAATGGGCCAAACAGTCAAAGAAAATGTTTTAACCTAGCATGGTGTTGGCCTGCCCAGTCTTTACACCTTTGAGCACCTGGGTGTGCAAAGGAAGTCTAGGAGAGCAGAAAGGTAACAAGCTACGTTGCAAGAGAGAGAGAGTTCAACTTGTAGTTCTTTTAGGGGTAATCATAAAGCATATTGGGGTTTAAGTACATTCTCTGTTTCTTCTGCCCCTTCCCAGCTCAGTTGCAGATGCTAAATAAGTGTAATAAGAACATCAATATAGCATCCCGTTTCAAGCAAGGTGATTGCTGTTCCCACTATGGCGCACTGCCATTAGTTCTGAGACTCTTGGTTTGCTGAAGGGTGATTTTGTAGGGCAGCTGAATTTGCTTTCTTCTTGCACTCTGGCAGTCGTTGGTGTATTACAAATAGTCCTTGACTTAAAAACCACAAGTGGGACCAGAATTTCTGTTGGTAAGCAGGATGGTTTTCAAGCAAGTTGTGCATGATTTTACAAACTTTTGGCCATGGTTAATAATGAATTGCCACAGTTGTTGAGTGAATCGCATGTTTATTAAGTGAATTGACTATGCTTGCCGGAAGCCAGTTGGGAAGGTCGCAAATGGTGAAGACATGATCCTGGGATCATGCAACTGTGGTAAATAATTTCTGGTTTTGATCATGTGACTGCAATGATTGTGATCATGATGCTGCAATGGTCATAAGTACAAGCACCAGTTTTTTTAAAGTGCTGTTATTAACTTTGAATGGTTGCTAGTGCAAATCAAGGACTGCCTATAATTTGGTTCATTTCTCGTTTTATGCTGCCTTTCAGGACAGCTAGCATCCCATAGGGATTTACAAATCACATGAAGAGAAATACAATGAATACGGTACTGTTCAAAAGGAAAAAAACACTTGTAGGACAACTGGTGATAATGATGGAAATAACTTGGTCCTTTGTTCCATCTTGGAATTTTTTCTTTCAGCTTCCCTGTCTAAATTACAGCCCTGAGATAATCTGGTAGTTCCCATCCAAGTGATAACTAGATGCAATTGTGCTTCGCTTCTGAGTGTCAGGATTCCGGCAGTTACCCCAATTAAATCATGAGTCTCGAGCTTCCAAAACTGCAAAAGTATTTATTGGGAGTTAACATGTCCAGCACTGCCTGGGTGTAGCTGACTCTGAGGCACATCATTCATTTTCACTCTTGACCCTGGTTTTCCCCCACCCCCTGGGTGTATCATAATTCATATTCTCCAATTAGACACATCTATAACCAAGAGTCATCAATCATGTTCTCCAGTTAGACATTTGCATGGCAGAAACTTCAGTCACCTAGTTACTATCTCTGAACAACTATTTATGGAATGCACTTTTGATTTCCAAGCTCCGCATTGTTCTTTCAAACCCCTCTCTCCCCTCCCTTCGGTTGGCAACTGTTCTGACCCAGGCTTCGTCAAACATAATTAAAAACAAACTTGTTTTAAAAGGAAAAACTATTTTATTGCAATGCTGGGAATTGCTTTCATTCCCAGCCAAAACTAATCTTAAACAGCTCCACAAGATAAGCACATGCCTTTCAGTGCTGGGGAATGCTGCCAAAAACAGAAGTATCCAAATTAATTATAACAGAAACCAACTGAAGTACAGAAAAAAAAAAAAACGATCAGAAAACACAGAGCTTCAAGGAGGACTCAGACTCTACAGAACTACTTTGCTTCCTGCAAAGAGTTCATCATTGAGGTCTGACTTTTATCCCTTATGGGAGGGGCAATCACCTCCTAGCCTTACTCACGAGTCGCCCCTTCTGTTTCAGCTGCTCTCGCCTTCTCGATCCTCTGCTTCGCTGCTGCCAGACTCCAAAGGCAACACCCCATTCACAGATGGTCCTGGCCCCATGCCTGCATTGGATGCAGGACCCTCGTCCAAGTCCTCTCCAGACTCCCTGACTATTCCCTTTTCTTTCCTCACTGTTTGACTCTCCTGCCGTCTGCCCAGCTGCCGGCAAACCGTAACAGTAACTCTAAAAAAGATCATAGAAATATTGTACCAGTTGATACTGAGTCTGATAAGGATGGCCAGGTGTTGTCACCTGCTGAGATGGGCCTAGCTTGCTAGGATTTTAATCACTGGACACTCTCTCCCCACCCTAACTAAATTGCAAGGCAATCCTAAGCATGCACAAGAACCAAATCCTACAAAACCCACCAGACCTGTTTCTAAAAATGTATTTTATAATGTGAAAGAATTGTTTAAACTCTTCTTTGTATACCACATACACAATGTAAACTGCTCAGCACTACTGAAGACCCAGAGTAAAAGACATTGGACCTTTTAAAAATCTGGAGTGATACAATGCTTGGTAATAATATATCTTCCCCCAGTAAAGAGAAGAAGGCTGATGTAGCAAATTGACTGAATGCACTTGGAAGGAAGTTGGGGGCTGGAATACAGTTGTGTAAATGAGTCCCTTGGAGATAAATTACATAGCAGAGGGCAAGAGGCAATGATCAGGCCAAAGAGGGATGATAAATGTGTTTATTACATGGTTCTGCAATGTAATATATGACTAAGATGGCACATATTAGTAGAGTGTAATCTGTTCATTGCCCTGAAAACATATCAGAAATACTTAATTTGTTAGAAGTTTCATATAATAACTTTCATCATTAAGAGAAAAAGATGCATGCTATTCTCTCTCATGGTTTTATAACAATCTATAATGCTTCATATCTGCCATCTTAATTGGAGACTGAGCATATGTTGCATTTGAGAGGTGTGGATTTCCTACAAGATGTAAATAAATCAGACCTGCATTATTGTCAAAATATGGGCACATATTTATGCAACACTTGCAACTGAGATTTCTTCCCAAGAGCAGGGCGTCTCCCTCAGAGGTAAAAGAGAGAAAGGGATTTTCTTTCCTCAAACTCTCTCTCACCTTCCAGAACACCTTCCTACTGTTTATCATGATTTCTTGATCTGTAGTTTCTTTGGAAAAGAAGGTGAATTGCCAGGGTATTTACAAAAGTTTTCAGCAGTCAGTCTTATTCCTTTCATCCTTCTGGTCCATACTCAAGTAATTCATGGCAATGCAATAATTGTTTGGAATCGATAACATTGAGAGGTCTAGTCAACACTGTCCTGAATAGGCTTAAATCATACAATTTGTTGTGTCTCATAGCTATACCAAAACCGTACCAGATTGAATGGATGTTGGCTAGAAATTCCTGGAGTTGTAGAACCATGTTATCCTTGAAGCAGGCTGATACTTAGTTTTATTAACGACATATGATGGTGGACCTTCAGGAAGACAAAACTATATATTCGGTTCACAAGTCATTTAATTATCTCTGTTACCAAATCTGATGCTGTGTTGCAGTACTATTAGCTCTTATGTTCCTCCCCGCAAAACTAAGCCTGACCACATAGTTTTATAGCGAAGCGTGGGTATGGAGCTAGTATGTTTGTAAAGTAAGAACAATTGTTCTTACTTTATAAACATATACATAGATACAGATATAGATATACTATAGATATAGATAGTTCTGAAAACTCTGTTGCATTTAACATTTTCCTCCACTCTAAAGCCAGTGTTAAAGAGTTATACCCTTAGCTCATTTAAGTTACAATAAATGTGAACATTACTCAGTGGGAATTTCTTCTAAACTGAAATATTCTACTCTACTCATCCCAGCTCCCTGCTCAGACACATAATCAAACCATGGCCAACCTCTAAGGATAAGACTTTAATAAATGAAGATTAAAAATAAATAAATAAAAAGGTGTTGTTAAATGGAAGCTTGGTAACGCTGGATATTGAGTAAAAATAGCGTTCGGAAGCCTTAGACCTAGTTTGTCAATTGATAAATTAATCTGTTAAAGAAATATTGGATTTATATTTAACTTGAAAAACAGGGGAAGCTCTTTTCTTCTGCACTTATAACTTTGAATACACTTTTCAGTTGCTCTTAGTTATCTCAAATTAAATCTTAAATTGAGCTTGTGGTCTTGTGAATTAATACCTTAGCCTTTCAGCTCTTTTGCTGAGGCCATACAAATCTAAGGGTAGAGCTGGTTGCTGGGTCAGGTCTTGGCATGTAGTCTATAGAAATGGTTTAATGATGCCCACAGATGTTTGCATTCTGTACGTGAGATCTTTAATGCATTGGTGGGCTCGGCAAAGGTCCTTGATTATCACCTGATTGTATTGCCATGGCTAATGAATTGAGCAGAAGCACATTTGTGCACATAATGTATGTAACAAGATTCAGCGCATATAAATAAGCGCTATTTGGAAGTGCACATTTGAAGTAAAATTAGAAAAGGGGGCCATTCTGGCACCTTGCTTTCATAGCAGCACAAATCTATCCAAAGGGTGTTACAAATTACCCAGCGCTCTCTGAGGGAGTTTGTGTATTCCTACCCACACATTTTTTTTCAGTCAATGCGTTCAAAGAGAACATGGGTGAACCAGCAACAACTGGAGTATATTTTCAGGGCTATGTTGTATTAAGTGGAGAGAACACAAAGCATTTTTTAAAAAATTTTCACCAGTCCCCCAGAGCCGTATTTATAATATGGACAGCCCCAGAAATCCAATTAAATAAATAAATATTGAACATGCCCTATGCCATACCTTAATATTGGCAAAGAACATTTGGCAATAACACGACAAATATTTGTTCAATGTTATCTTTATGGGCTAAAGAATAACAGTTGGAAGGGACTTTGTAGCTCATCTAGTCCACCCCATCCCCCAAAGCAGGAGATCCTACACCATTTCTGACAAATCCAATGCAATCCAGTCTCTTCTTGAAAGCCTCCAGTGAAGCTTCCACAACTTCTAACAGCAAGTTGTTCCATTGATTGATTGTTCTCTCTGTCAGAAAATTTCTCCTTATTTCCAGGTTGAATCTCTCCTTGTTCAGTTTCCATCCATTATTCCTTGTCTGGCCTTCAGATGCTTTGGAAAAAAGGTTGATCCTCTCTTCTCTGTGTCAGCCCCTCAAATATTGGAAGACTGCTATCATGTCTCCCCTGGTCATTCTCTTCACTAGATTAGCCATGCCCACTTCATGTAACCGTTCAAGAATGCAAGAAAGTTATTTTCAAATCCATCAGTAATTCTAATGTAGCTTTGTTCTTGCATATCTTAATCATCTTTTCATATAGATCATACAACAGGTTGGCATCACATTCACCTACTTATTTACATTTACTTTTATTCTATTCCTTTGATTTTATATCAGTTAGTAGTGAAATCTGTATAAAATTGCACAAGACCTAGCAGTCCTCAACTCTGTTTGCCTTTGATCTAGACCTTTCCTGAATCCTTTAGCCCTCCTCTAAAGATATTCTAATTGATTAACATAATTCTCAAAGTATAAGTCCAAACCTGAACAATTTGCCAAATGAGCATATTACAGAACAAATGTCAACTGAAGCTAGTTATATAATACATATTTAACCTTATATGGATAGTGTATTTAATTTGGGGTGGCTCACCAAATAAAAAAAAAAAACTTATTACTTTAAATAATTAACTGGAAAAATACTGTATGTAATTGAACTTCTAGATGATTTTAAGCTACACTGGTTTTCGGGATTATTTATTTTCAATTTTGTACATTGCAGAGTTTGTGTGTATTTGTTTGCGTGTGTGTGTGTTTGTGCATATAGAGGGAAAGGTGAAACAAAGAGGGTTTTTTTCTTTAAAAAAAATCTGCACAAACCTACAGACTTTTGCTGTTGTCCTAGGAAGACTTCACAAGGTCAACAGTTTGAGCCTCTTTGGAATCCAAAAATTGAATCTTGGTGCATCCATTTTCCTAATAGGATTTGTACAATCCCAATTGGTGCTGACAGTTTTGGTCTCATCTCTCGGTTGTGCTGTACATTTTTATTTGACACCAGAGATGGCATCAGTGTGGATTGGAGAGAGCATCTGTGCAGTGGACTCTCTCTTGGGATTTACACACACATCCCCCTTACTAGAGCTGGATAATTCTACAGATGCTTTGTATGCTGGAGTAAAGATTTCTTTGTTTTGATTATTAATTGAAAGCATGAGAACAGTCACTGAAAAACAAACCTACCATTATGTCACCTTATGTATTTCATTTGTAACTTGTAAGATCAATGAGGATAAAAATATGGGGGATATTACTGTATGTGAAAATTTTAAAAAAATGCAGAGTTGTTTCATTCTTTTTTCTCATATTTGGAGAATAAGGAACA
This sequence comes from Pseudonaja textilis, assembly GCF_900518735.1. Next base: position 2,567,653 of record NW_020769375.1, on the reverse strand, counting down.
TCCAAGCTAGGTTGTTGATCACAGGTTGTTGTTGTTGTTGTTTTAAAATCCAATGTTCATTGGGACACGGCGCACTAGGGAATTAAATTTATTAATATGTATCTGCCTTGTAAGGCTAATGAAAATTTCATTGGTCTTAAGGCGACCTTGTTTCCTAAAGTGAGGGTGGGGGAAAAAAAATCACACACCCCCATTGGAAAAAAAAGGAAGAGTTGCTATCTCTTTCTTGCTGTACAAGAGTTATTTTTAAAGCACAAAGTCCAATGTTTTTGCTAATGAGATTTTTAGTGTGTTTAATCAGAACGTGAACTGGTTGTAGCGATGTGCTGGTCAGAGTGAAATAAGTAGGTAAAGTGGAGAAAAAAATTCAGATTCAAATCTCCACTCAACCAGAGAGTTTAATCCATGATCTTGGGCATGGAATCCCTCTCTCTCAGCCTAAATGTTAACCATAGTTTCATAAAATGTATCAATCTCATCTTTGGTGGGAATTATTGAGATTTTTCCAGAGGTCCCAATAATTCCTTTCTTAATATCTCCGTTTCCCATGTGTGGAACATTGGTGAAGAGAAAAACAGTAACATTGACCTTAACTCTTTACCCCTAACCAAGCCATCCAATGTTCAGTCACCAGGAAAACTGCAAAGTTTCTCAGATATGATATTGCAGCTACAAATAAAACCTAAGAAATGATCCAGACAATCCATAAAATATTCCTGCTTGAACAATTGGAGACTGGAAACATACAAAGTGGCTTCTCAATGATACATATTGGCTAAATCAGGGGTCGCCAACCTTTTGGACCTCAGGAACCACCAAACTCATAATTTTAAATCCCGCGGACCAGAGACACTGGGAAAATCCCCAAAAAAGTCTGCAGGAAAATTCCCCATCCTGTTTTCCTACCAATCGAACATTCTTTATTTGGGATCACAGGATACCATCTCCAGCTCCATTCTCGGTGGGGAGAAAGAGAGAGAGAAAGAGAGACTTTTGGCTTTGTGCAAGGAAAGCACCAGAAGCAGCAGAAGTCTTTCTTTCTCTCCCCCAAACTCCACCAGAAATGAGTCTTTGTGAGACTTGTCATGCCGGTACAGCCTCTTGGAGAAGGATGCCTTGCAGGGTCCCAAAGACTCATTTGTGGTGGAGTTTGGGGGAGAGAAAGAAAGACTTTTGCTGCTTTCCTTGCTTGCAGCCAAAAGAAAGAAGCGGAAAGAAGCAGCCTGGTGGCCAGGAGAGGTGTGTCGGGTGAGTGGGGCAAGTTCCCCCCTCCATCCTTCCTCCCCTTCACTACCTCGTGTTGTTCGCAATGCAAGCGATGCAAGCCTTGTGCAGGCCACGTGGGCGGTGCAACCTTGTGTTCCCTTGCAGCCTGGATTAATTGCTTTAGGGGTGACATTTCTCTGTGGACCACCAAAATTTTTTCATGGACCATCAGTGGTCCCCGCCCCACTGGTTGGCAACCAATGGGCTAAATGATGTCTCCCTAATTGTTAATTAATATTTCATCATTTGTTATGAGGTTATGCTAGTGAAAGACTCTGTTTATCCATTTTAAATCTTTAGACAATACTTTTTGTGGCTTGAAGACTTTGAAGATATTCAGGGAAGATCATAACTACATATATCCAGAAAACAATTAGAATTTATGTATGAATATTTGTACTAGGAGCCACACAGTGGCTCAATGGATAAGACTCAATGGGCTTGTTGACTGGAAAACCGGCAGTCCAGGTTCGAGACTCAAGCTCCAAGGGACAGGGTGAACTCCTGCCCTCACCCCAGCTCCTGCCAATCTAGCAGTTCAAAAGCATGCAAATGCAAGTAGATAAATAGGTACCATTTTGGTGGGAAAGTAATAGCACTACATGACATCATACTGGCCACATGACCACAGAAATATCTTCAGACAGTGCTGACTTAATGCCCTTGAAATAGAGATGAACAAAGCTCCCTATAGCCAGCAATGACTAGCGGAGTAAAATATGCAGGGAAAATTTATTTTTGTGTTACTGCAACCAGTAATTTCTTACTTGCTGAGAGTACTATAGTCTCATATTTAAGTCTGCCTTTCATCGTTTCATGGAATTCACCTTGTGAGTAAACCAGAAGAAAGGAAGGACAAAAAGAGGAATGACAACAATAGTGCTGGATCATATATATTTTTTTCCTCCAAAAAGTTGACTGAACAATGTAAATACTTTTTCAAGGGGGGAAAAAATCTACTCAACCAATCTATAACTACTTTAACCCGGGGTCAAGTATTCTGAGAAAAGAAAGTGCAGATGTATTCTTACAACATTGCCTTAAAGTTTGGTTTCAAGCAACAATGCACAGCGTTATATTCTCCAAGTATATTTTAAATCCCCGCCTCCTCCTTTATAAGAAAGCGGGGGGAAACATCTATCTGAACAAGTAGTATTTCAAAAGCCTTTTCAGAATGACATATTTCATCTTGGAGAGCTTTCCTCTGCAACACTATTATTTAGGCTATTTAATCAGAATGAGAGAGAGTAGCTAGAACAGAAGGATTGTTTTATCTGGCTCAGCCTCTTGGATTTAACAGATATGTATGCATATTGTTATTTTTTTATATAAAAGCTGCTCTCGTGTTTGAGAACTCATGTTCCGACTCTCTTCTCCCTCCTTTGCATTGACAGGCAATTGTAATATTCTCCCACATTCAGACGGAACATATTTTTAAAAAATTAAGCAAGGTCATCTTGTATCTTTCAAACAATGTAAAGGAAGGAGGAGGGAGTTTTTGTTTTTTGTCTCTATGTGTGTTCTTTATTCCTTCCATCTTTTCCCCAGGAGCTTGAGTCAGTTTATATGGGAATCTCTGAAGGGAGTTCAGCAACACACAAATACAAAATTTTGACCAAAAGATGTCAAAGATTTTGGAGTACTCATATCAAACCACCTAAGCGCCAGAGCTCACTGCAACAGCATTGCCAAAAAGGCTTGAAGAGTTGTAAATCTAATCTTACAAAGTTTCTCCTCAGGGAATACTGTCTGGAATCCGCACTGTATATTGGACATTAATACAATTGAGCAAGCCCACAAATATTTCATGAGAAATGTTCTACATTCCTCTGCTCGCAACAGAATACCTTACACCACCAGACTTGAGATTTTGGGCTTGGACAACCTAGAACTATGCCACCTATGGTTGGACTTGAGCATAGTACACAAAATTATCTGCTACAATGTCCTACCAGTCAATGACTACCTCAGCTTCAGCCTCAACAATACAAGAGCGCACAACAGATACAAACTCAATGTAAACAGCTCCAAACTTAATTGCAGAAAGTACGACCTCAGCAACAGAGTGGTCCATGTCTGGAACACACTTCCTGACTCTGTTGTCACCTGCTCAAACCCCGACTCGTTTACCCTCAAACTAACCATTATTGACCTCACCCCATTCCTAAGAGATCTGTAAGGAGCATGCATAAGCGCACAATCATGCCTACTGTCCCTCTCCTATTGTCAAAATAAGAAAGAAAGAAAGAAAGAAAGAAGGAAGGAAGGAAGGAAGGAAGGAAGGAAGGAAGGAAGGAAGGAAGGAAGGAAGGAAGGAAGGAAGGAAGGAAGATAGATTGAGCTGAGAGAGGCTATGGGGTGAAAATCATCAAGTGAATTTCCACTGTTGAGGATAAGCATGTTCTCTTGGTCTTTCCAATCCAGTTTCTTTAATACTACATCACTTTGGCTATCTATTTATGCCTTCCTCTTACAAAGCCTGCTTTAAAATATTGTATGTTTTATCTTCTGATATTCTATTCAGTCTTACATTCCATTCATTGTCTTGTGAATCTCCCTCTGAGCATTATTCTCTCGATACCCACCCTTGTTTTGAGGTCACCATTCAGGATCTACCTTGGATTGTTCCCAAGTGTTGAGGTTAGATTGGAGGTGTTTAACAGCCAATCTTTCCCTTTACAGTATTAAACTCCTGGTTTGGATTATCTTCCTTAAGAAATATTCATTTGATGCTCAGTTCTCCAAAGAACTTTTGCTGATATCCATCTGCATTTAACACCTTCCTGCATGTTCAGATTTATTTTTATTAGGTAGTAGTTCAAGATACTGATTTTTTTTTACAAAAAATATGTATTGGATTGTTGGTTACTTGAAAGCCCTTAATAGTGGAAGGGCAGGATACTGCTAACAATAATACTATTGTTAACATCTCAAGAGTTATGGCGGCTTAGTGGTTAAAATGCAGTATGGCACCGACTGGCAGCTGTTTGATCCTAACTAGCTCAAGGTTGACTCATCCTTCCATTCTTCCAAAGTCTGTAAAATGAGAATCCAGATTGTTAGCGCCAATATGCTGACTCTGTAAACTGCTTAGAGAGGCCGTAAAGCACTGTGAAGTGGTATCTAAGCGCTATTGCTATTTCAAAGTCCTACATAATGACAGTATTTCATATCCAGATGTCTTCTGCTGAAAAGACCGACTCTCTGGGAATTATGTTTAATACCATAATAGATGCAAGGGCACTTGAGACTTTAATGACAATATTAGGGCAAAATAAATATAATGTAGCTCCTAATGATAGAGTACAAGTAGTCCTCAACCTATGACCACAATTAAGCCCAAAATTTATGTTGCTAAGTGACAAATTTGTTAAGTGAGTTTTGCCCCATTTTACGATTTTTCCTGTCATGTTTGTTAAGTGAATCACTGCAGTTGTTAAATTAGTAACACAGTTATGAAGTGAATCCAGCTTCCCCACTGACTTGGAGAAAGTCCCAAAACAGGATCACATGACCCTGGGACACTGCAATGGTCATAAATAAGAGCCAGTTGCCAAGTATTCAAATCTTGATCATGTGGTCGTGGGGATGCTGCAATAGTCATAAATGCAAAAAATGGCCATCAGTTACTTTTTTTCAGTGCTGTTATAACTTTGAATAGTCACTAAATGAACTGTTGTAAGTCAAGGATTACCTGTATTTTATAAAGTAACTGTTTCTTGAATTGTGTTAATGTAATCTCATACAGTGGGAGGCGGTATGAAGAGGGTGGTAAGCCTAGAATCCTTGCACAACAGGAAAGGATCAGGGGTCCTGCAGCCCGGATGCATCACAGGCTGGCCATGTCCACACCCAGTTTAGCAAAGGGGAAAAAGCCACAATACATCATGTGATGACACTGGGAGGATGCGAGTTTGACACCCCTGGCCTAGACCTTACCTCCCCCAGAACCTCTGAAACATTTATGTGGCAGTTCCCAAGGGAATGCATTCAGTCTGGTGAGATTCTTATAAATAGCCATGTAGCAATAAAGATGTAAGTTTTTTTTTAAACAAGTTTTATTGGTTTTTAAAGACAAACAAAACAAACAAAACATAAAAACATCCAGCTTTCTTTGATAAATATACAAACAGTGTGTCGGTTGGTTTACAATTTTTTTGTGCATCCATTTCATAGTCTCAATTACAGTTACATTGCATCATAACTCATATTATCAATCAAAAATTGAATACCCTAGTATCACTATTAAGCGATCATTTGACTATAATTTTGTTCATTCATACTTTGCGAGATAACTATAATTTACTTAGTTTATTTTATAACAATTCATATAATCCTCCCAAATCTATCCTAAAAACATTTTATAGATATGATAACAAAAAAAAAGAAATACATCTTTATATATTCATTATTTTCTAAAATTCTAGATATTCTATTATGGTATTTTATTATCTAACCATTGATAGAAAAGATCCCAAATTTTATAAACCTCAGAGTCTATATTCTGTACCAATGGACGAGTTTCTTTTTAAATAATCTTATGCAGTATGCATTGAAAAAATCTCAATAGGAAGTGACTTAAAGCATGGATAACTGAAGGGTATCTTTGGTCACTGCTGTCTTATTAGTTTAAACTGCTTAAAAAGAATCTACCACATTCAGTCGTGCTTCTGATAATATCCCTATTATTCCTTCAATGAATCTGCATTGGCAACCTCATCCAGACAGATGAATCTCTCAATTCTTTCATTCAGTTTCAATGTGTTAACTCCTGCCTAGTCCATTTTTGTGAGTTTCATAGTTTCCCCTGGCTCCAATAAAAAAGGAATGGAGAAATATGAGTGTTGATAGTATTACATTCTAGTCTAGGAGACAGGAGGACTCTATTTATGAATGATTATATACTGGATAAAATATAACTCTCTAGGATTCAAAGAGAGAAAGAAATGAAAATAAAAAGAAAGTTCCTAACATCCCTTGATGAAACAACTGAAGTATCAGCAAAACAAAGGCAATCTTTACTGCTCTCATTCAGTTGAGGAAATTCTCCAGTGTGTTCCCTCTGATCTTGGAGATAATATTACTATCAAGGCTCACAGTGAGTTGAGAGCCTTAACTTTCCGTAAATTTTCCTGATTTCCATTGAATTTTAAAACCATTTAAATAAAGAAGGTCACAACATCCTGAGGGATCAAACTCTCTAGTCCAACGATATGCTTCATATTATTCTCAAGATATTTGCTTTTGGACAGCCTAGAAATTAAATAAATAAGTAACCAAATTGAAGCTGTGTAGACATTAATTGTGTACTT
>NW_020769375.1:2529193-2560554 GCF_900518735.1 Pseudonaja textilis | reverse complement strand
CACACACACACACACACACACACACACACACACACACACACACACGTTATTTGAGCTCTGCTACCCCAAACTGTGTCTCAATAACAACTCAGTAACTGAAAAAAAGTTTTCTCTGTAACTGTAAAGACTTGTGTGCCTTACAGTCACAGGGGGCTGTTAATGCTCTTGTAATAAACATTATTTATGATTGTTAATTGAAAAGCATTCAAAATTGCCACAGCGTATTTATTTTGTCATTTAAATTTCTTTGTCTCCCCCTGTTGCTTTGGCAATAAAAGGTCATAGAGAAAACACACCCTGGGAACGGTTTTCATTAAGAAACTCCATGTCAGGGGAGAAACACTTGAGAAACAAAATTATTACAATTATTATACTGTCTTTTCAGAAGAAAAAAGGCAGAGTCATTAAAACATTACAGAGCTGTAATCAGCAGATGATCCTGGGGTTACTTTTCAGGATGTTTTGTTATTAAGGAATTGGTTTTAATAACAAAGTCAAGACGTTACTAGCACTTGGAAATAAAAAGAAAAGAGAAAGAAAGAAAAAGTTGGAGATACTTTATTGTTAAATAAACAAATAACTTGAAAATATACTTTTAAGGCATCTGAGATATTGCAGACAATTAAGCAGTCAGTGTCAGTTACAACATTTTGTTACTCTCTGACTTTCTTCTCCTTCACCTGTCAATCCTTGAGCAGTTCCTTACAACTAAAAATAAAATAAAAATAGAACTCCGGGGTTGACTTTAACCAGATTTATTCTAGGTTATTGAAATCTTGGCAATTGTACATGAGTACTTTAGTACCCAGTTTATCTCTAAAATTCAATAAAGTCTACCAAACATAGATTTGAAATGGTGAAAATTAAACAAGAAAAAGGATTGCTGAAATTTATTTGAATATAAGTATAAATATATGGATATAAAAATATAAAAAAAGGATTGTCTCTGATAAATGAGCCTAAGTTAATTTCCATTAGACAGAATCTTGCCAGATTAAACAAATTATCAGCAATTACCATAGATATTCTCTGTGAATTGCTAGGGAAGATCCTACTTTGCTTATAAAACAGAGTATCAGGGCTGAAGGGAGGTCTTCTAATCCAAGCCCCGCCTCAAGGTAGAATACCTCTCTACCTTCCCATCGGACATACAAAGCTCTGTTATCTCCCTCCTGTGACTCCACACCACATTCTTTCACATCTTCACAGTCATAAATACTGCCTGGAAAGCTATAGAGATAGTCAATCCAACTGTTTCAGAAATAGTCTCAAGTTTAGTTCCTGATGTCACCTATTTAAAAAATCAGTGGTAGTCTGTGAGAACATGAAGATATGTTTCCAACCACACATCAACCTAAATAAATAAATAGTGATCCTTTTATCACCTTCTTATGAAATAATATTCAGTCAATTATGGTAACAGTGTCCCCACCTCTTCCACACCTTCCTTTTCTCTCATTGTTTGATTTGCTTGTTTAAAATTGTTCATATTAGTCCTTACGTGATTGTTTCTATCTAGTGTCTCCCTGCCTTTGATACCATCCTGGTATTCCTGCTGTCCACTGTCCTCCTAGCGGGAGGAAAGTGACACTGGAAGCATAATTATGTTTCCTAATTAAGTGTAATTAGGCGAAACCCAGATGATATATTCCGTGGGCTTTTACAAGAGCCAAAGGTTGAGGGCATTTCGAATTTCATATTGGTTTTTCAAGTAAGCACAATGTATAGGTTGAAGTAAAGATAGTGTTGTTGGAACTTGCTTGGTCAAGGCCTAAGAACAATGGATGGAAACTAATCAGGGAGAGAAGCACCTGGAACTAAAGAGAAACTTCCAAACAGTGAGAACAATTAACCAGTGGAACAGTTTGCCATCAAACATTATGGGCACTTCATCACCAGAGGTTTTTAAAAAGAGACTGGACAGCCACAGGTCTGAAATGGTATAGCAATAGCACTTAGACTTACATATTGCTTCATAGTGCTTTACAGCCCTCTAAGTGGTTTGCAGAGTCAGCCTACAACAATCTGGGTCCTCATTTTACTAATCTCGAAAAGATGGAAGGCTAAGTCAACCTAGAGCCGGTGAGAATCGAACTGCCAAACTGCAGCCAGCCGTTAGCAGAAGTAGCCTGCAATTCTGAATTCTAACCACTGTGCCACCACAGCTCTTATAGGCTCTCTTATTTGAACAGGGGGTTGGACTAGAAGGCCTCCGAGGTTCCTTTCAATTCTACTCTATTCTAAGAACCATGGGAGGATTTAGCTGAGTAAGGATCTACTCATGATGTATTTCTGCCCCTCTTCACTTGGTCATCTCCTTCTCAGAAGCGAGGTTTTGGGGTTTCCTGGACTTAATGCGGTAAAAGCACTCTACCTCCATAACAATAAAGTTGTAGATGTTGACAGCCTAAGTGATATTTATTTTTCCAGCCTGAATTCTTTTTGGAACATGGGGAAATAAATACATCCTCTTATCTAGAATGTGCCTGAGACGGGAAATAAATTCTTGTTTTTTCATACTCCCATATACCAAAGGTCTGCAATGAATAATTCGGGCAATCTCTCTGAATAGGAGACTGAAGAAGCTTCTCTATTACCAGTGATAATTATAAAACTCATAATGGGAGCATGAGGAAGGCCCACCATCAATCAGAGAAGAGAAACAATGGGGAGTGATAGGTATGTAAAAGTGAAAATGGCAAAACCTCATGCAGAAACTCAATAGTAGTTTTTTTTTTTTTTTCCTGCTTTCCTTTTTCTTTTTTCTTTGGCAAAGCTATAAATCATGGTGGTCTCAAAATTTTCAGGGCAATTCATATCCCACAATTAAAACATAACTTTTTTTGTAAACTGTTCAGCAGATTCACCATGCTGTAGCCAGCTGTGACGTTAGCCGTTCATCCTACAGCATGAGGCTGAGAGCAACACAGTCACAATATAGGAGCAAAATTAGAGCTATTCTGATTTTCAAGCCCCAATATTAGATAGACAAGAACCAAAACTTTGTAATCTCCTCTGACATTTGAAGGGATGCGGTGGCTCAGTGGCTAAGATGCTGAGATTGTCGATCAGAAAAGGCCGGCAGTTTGGCAGTTCGAATCCCTAGTGCCGCATAATTAAGTGAGCTCCTATTACTTGTTCCAGCTTCTGCCAACCTAGCAATTCAAAAGCACGTAAAAATGCAAGTAGAAAAATAGGGACCACTTGGATGGGAAGGTAACGGTGTTCCGTGTGCCTTCAGTGTTTAGTCATGCTGGCCACGTGACCATGGAGACGTCTTCGGACAGCGCTGGCTCTTTGGCATTGTAACGGAGATGAGCACTTCCCCCTAGAGCCAGAAATGACTAGCACATACGTGCAAGGGGAACCTTTACCTTTACCAACACTTGAAGTGGTAAAAGAGGAAGTAAAGGAGAAGAATGCCATTTGGTTCAGGACTCAAGTTTTTGGAGAAGCATGGCAGTGACCCCAAGTCCTTTTCAATTAAATAAATATTTTGTTTTTTCAGTTTTAATTTCTAATAAAGCAAATGTTGTTTCCCAGTGGAAATGTATGGCTCTGAGAGTTGGACCATAAGGAAGCTTGAGTGCCGAAGAATTGATGCTTTCAAATTGTGGTGTTGGAGAAGACAATCTTGAGAGTCCCTTGGACTGCAAAGAGATCCAATCCGTCAATCTTAAAGGAGATCAACCCTGAATGTCTTTTGGAGGGTCTTACACTCAAATACTTTGTCCACCCAGGGGAAGGGAGGACTCCTTTGAAAATATCCTGATATTGGGAAAGATAGAAGGCAAAAGGAGAAGGGGACAACAGAGGATGGGATGGTTAAATGGTGTCTTCGGTTCAATGATCATGAATTTGGGCAAAGTCCAGGAGGCAGTGAAAGACAGGGTGTGTGTGGTGTGTTATGATCCATGGGGTCACAAATAGTCAGACACGACAGCAACCTTTTAAACTGCAAATCCCAATTCTGCTTTGAATGCGGAAAGCTGTGAAGTAGGCCCTAGCAAAACCACCCAAGAGATTGGAAGCCAGGAGAAAGTTAATCTCGGAAACTATCAGATGTGCTGTATGAAGTAAAAAGTTAGTGTAACCCAAGTAGCAGTGACATCATGTCAAGAATCAGAATAATAAGTTCAGTTGGTCAGAGGCCAGGTCTGGCACGCGGCATTCCCCAGAGTCCCTAAACCTGTTTTTAAAAAGAAAAATCAGGCATTTTCCTCATTAGTAACATACATGAGTAACAGCAAAAGCCCCATTTTAATGCATTGTCTGTACCATGTAAAAAATTCATTTGATTAATATTTTAGCTTTGGCAAAGTGTGAATAGGCAGAGAAAGTTCTCCTTAATGACCCCAATTGTCCTAATGCAACAATCTAATGAAAACTTCACTCAGTTATGTTTGCATAATTTTAAATTTTCCCCTGTCCCTCTCACTGTAAAGTGACAGTGCTGACTTTCACCATAAGGGCCTCTGTTGCTTTACTTCCCATAATGCCTGCAATTTATCCTTCTGAGAGTGCCAGAAAAGCCAGACCTTAAATGAGCAAAATATCATGATTCATTTGCTTAAAAAGCTCTGCGGGTCCTCCCAAATTTTCTCGCTTACCTCCCCCCCCAACTTACAAATGTTTGAAGATATTTCTGCTAATTTACAATCCGAAAGATAGGTGATAGTTGAGAGTTTGAAAAATAGATTACTGTCTTCATTAATACAGGTTTGACCTACAAAGTCTTCACGTACTTAATGATTAAAAACCAAAGTGCTAAATAATAAATTATAAGAATTTATAGGAGTCATCATTTTGAAATTAGCTTACCGAATGTTCTTATCATAATAAATCTGAGTGTATGTCTAATTTACTATTAGCTGCCTAAAATTATATGTTGCAGGTAGATTTGATAAGGGGGGAGAAAAAGTGGGAAACTATTTTATTTCAGGGTGGAAAAAATATTTTTTTTTAAAAAAAATTAAAAACACATGAATTGAACCGCAAGTTGTTTAAAGGAAACTACCTGTATAGGTATGAAATACAGTATATATTTCTGATGCCTATCTTTTATAGATGGAAACCAAATTGTATTTGTTTCACAAATGGGAATGCACTTAAGTAATCAGGCTTGTTGGTTCAATTTACACATGTTAAAACCAATCAAAATTATGTAAGTCACCAGTGTCTTATGGGCTTTGGCCAGGCAGACAGGTAGATGGAGATAGATGAATTATTTTCCTTATTGTAAATATGTGTGTGTTACTACAATGTGAGCAGGCTGATACTCCTATTCAGATGAAGATAATGATTTGACTGTTAGGAACATTTGCATAAATAATAAGTTTGTTATTAAAATATAAGATAATATGAACTATCTTTTTAAAATTCTAGCCCTTTCCCAAATATTACCTATTAATTATTGGTTTGTTTGTTATCTTCCACTGCACTCCAATTCTCAGCATCTTATGTAAAATGAAATATGAATTTGAAAATAAAGGCAAGATCCTCTGCAGCCCCTAATTGTTTTCTTTCACTTTTGAGAGCATTCTTGAGTTACCTTACCTAAAATTTGGTGGTAAAAGCTTTGGGCTAGATGTATGCTAGATCTTACTTTCAAAACAAGTCTTCTTGCGAACTTCTCCAGTGCTGTTGCCTCAATTCTATTTAGACAATGGTGGCCGGGGGGAAAAATACAGTTAAGTGGCCAAATCAGATGCATATCACAAGTTGCTTTAAAATTGTTGGTGGCTCCCCTATTTATTTTTATTTTTTTTGTGGAGAGAGAAAGCTGTGGGAAGATTAAACTCTGCATGGATGTACAAAGGATGGGAGTAAGACTTGCTTCTCTGGGCTTCTAATCAGAGATGGTATTCAGCAGGTTCTGACCAGTTCTGGAGAACCGGTAGCAGAAATTTTGAGTAGTTCAGAGAATCGGCAAATACCATCTCTGACTGGCCCCGCCCCCATCTATTCTCTGCCTCCTGAGTCCCAGCTGATTGGCTGGGTCTTCTTTTGTTGCCCTGCACAGGAGAATAGAGCTGGAAAGCAGGTTAGTGGGGTGGGGAGGAAATGGGGATTTTACAGTATCCTTCCCCTGCCATGCCCACCAAACCACACCCACAGAACCAATAGTAAAAAAAATTGAATTCCACCACTGCTTCAAATATAACTTGAGAAGACAGCTGCAGAATGGCTCAGGGTCCAGCAGGCAGGCGCTTGAAAGTATTTAATGGGTTAGCCCAGCCAGCCTTTAGGGGGAAAAATATATAGAATAACAGAGTTGGAAGGAACCTTGGAGGTCATCTAGTCCAAAACCACCACCACCACCCAAGCAGGAGACCCTACACCATTTGTGTTCCCCAAAATCAAACCTTCACTTGCACTCTATGAAAGAGAAATGCTCCAGCTAGTTACCAAAAAAATTAAGGGGGGCAAGGAATAAGGAGCCTCGTTCTCCCCACCTTATCGAGTTTCTAATTAATTAGAAAGAAATTTGCCTTCAAAAAGAGAAGCAAAGCAGCTCTGGGATTTTCAACAGGAAGAAATGGCTGTTATGGCTGAAGGTGTTTTTCTTTCTTTCTTTCCTTTTCTAATTTTTATTTATGGATATTTAAGTTTTAAAAATTAATTAAAATGGAATATGCTAAAATCAGTTTTTATCGTTCGCTCTGGTTTTTCAATGCCTAGTGTTCCAGGAGATATTCAGATTTATCTGTGTCAACGTAACAATTTACAAAGTTTCACTTATGTATATCTTTTTTTTTTTTTTTGCAAAAGTCAGGCTGATTCACACCCAGGAAGTAGTAGTGGCAGTAACCAGAATTTTGTTCCTTTCTTTTCTCCATTTCTGAAAATTTTCTTTGGGAGACCCAGATAGCATAAACAGCTTTTCAGAGTTTTAATCCAAGATCTGTGAATGATAATTTCTCCCAATTTCTCTAAGGACGAGGATAACAACTCCCAAGCATTTTTTTCAAGGGTTGAATTCTCATTTTAGCTTAAAAGTACCATTAGCAGTGAGGGAGAAAGCCCCACCTGATGGTATGGTACAATTTAATTGAAATATGGGAAACTACAAAAGTAGTGGACTTGAAGCTTCTTCTTCTTCTTCTTCTTCTTCTTCTTCTTCTTCTTCTTCTTCTTCTTCTTCTTCTTCTTCTTCTTCTTCTTCTTCTTCTTCTTCTTCTTCCTTTTCCTCCTCCTCCTCCTCCTCCTCCTCCTCCTCCCCATTCCCTCCTTCCTTTCTCCTTCCTCATCATCCTGTATGCCAGTGATCAAAAAAGTAGAGAAGCAAAATCAAAGCCAATGCTGGAAGGAAAGGAGAAGAAAGTGTCAGGTTAAAAGTAGGTAGTCCCATTGGGAATATTCCACTTTAATTTAAGTGAGGTGGTGGCAGCATTAGCGGTAGGGACAAAAGGGTAAACAGGTTTAGGGGGCAAGCTGGCATACAGGAGAAACAGATAGAAACAATTGTCATGTCCTATTTACTGTCTAAAATGTGTCTCAGCCAAAACCCACAAGATTAACTGCTTTTTGGATTGGACAAATCACTGCCCAGCCTAGAACAATTCAGTCAAACTCCTGGACCAGAATATGTCTTCTTGAATAGAATAAAATGATCTTTCCATTTTAAGTCACCAATGAAGAACATGGTAATACAATGAAAGACGGCACATTAGGTTGCCTGTATGGTTTTTCCATATCTGTATAATACGAAGCATCTCTTTTCATGTTCTATTTCTTTTTAATCTGTTTTGTTTGCTTGCTTGCTTGTTTGATTTGAGAATGATTCTTAGCTATGCTGGATTATATTCATCCAATGGTAAATTCATTTTTCTTTCATTTTCACACTTTTAAGCCCAATCCTTTCCAATTTAGACTGCCATATTTACTCAGCCTTAAAAGTGTGACTTTTCCTGCTTTCATTATTATCCTAGTTACGTCCGTTCCCATTTCTAGGTTGATTTTTGGATCCGTTATCCACTCTTGTTTTCTTGGGTGGCAATGCACTTGCTAAATCAACAATAAAAGAAATATGGTGCTTGCTTTCCAAACAGAACATGTTTCAGTAGAAGATGATTTGTAGTGTTTTCCAACAGGTATTTTTTTTCCTCCTCGAGCTTCATTAACATTTCTAATTGCTCATTAGTTTTCGAAAAGGTTTGACTCAGCACCATCCATATGTCGACCTGTTCTCTGAAGCTGATTCTGCTACGTAACAATGCAAGGTCACTTTGGGGCCACTTGCATTCAAATAAAGGCTCTCTATTTGTTTGGAGCACGTGAAAATATCCATATATGGTCCTGAGATGAGGACATTTGCATAGATTCTCCATTTCAGGACCAACCAGAGAAATTCTCAGCATCGCAACAGGAGTGGAAGCATTTAGAATTTGATTTTTTTCCCCTTGTTATGCTATCTTAGCATTTAGAGTCAGAGTTGGCTGGCACTCCAAATAAATATTGGCATTTCAGCTGCCTCTTAGTTGCATTTCCCCAATTAATAGCATCTAGATCATTTACATTCAGGTCATTCATGCATCTTAAGTTTATACTCTTATGTTGGTTGAGATATTGTAAAGGTGAAGGCCGGAAGATAATACAGGTGTGGAATGCATGGTTAAAGGAGGGACAATGTGAAGAATACTTGTTTTAGAGAGTAATTGCTTGAATACTTGCAACTTGTGAGGGAGGAAGGAATCCTTCCTTCCTTCCTTCCTTCCTTCCTTCCTTCCTTCCTTCCTTCCTTCCTCCCTCTTCCCTTCCCTTCTTCCTTCCTTCCTCTCATCCATCCATCCATCCATCCATCCATCCATCTCAGTAAGCAAAATCACATTCTGAAGGGTGTTTGCAATGAAACTCTCTTTCATCCAGCATCACTCTCACGTTGGTGGAGGGAGAAGAGATACAGTACTCATGTTTCAATTCCCAATCAGTCAGGAAATTCACTGGGGTGACTTTGGGTCAGTTATTATCCCTCTGCCTAATCTAGTTCACAGCATCGCCGTAAGGATAATAATAATAAATGCCAGTCTATTTTTGACAATAAAATATTACATATACACAAAGGTGACCTTCTTTTCAAGATTCAATGGCTGTGTTCACAGCAACACACTTTTTAATTATTGAATTAATCCATTTGCTGTGTTAGTACAATACATTTATAAACTGGCCAAATAGAATAGAGTTGCACTTTTTGCCAAAACATATTTTTTTAAATGACTTAGGTTGATTCTACTAAAGCTGGACACACTGTGTGAACATGGTCATTAAGATATCTCCTTGGATAAGTGAGATAGTGTTCAAATTACTTATCAAATGATGAAAAATATTAACAAAATCCTATCGCATGTAGATTACAAATAACAAAAAGAAAACAAAAAACAAAAAGAGACAACTATGACCTGGATGACTGAGAGTCTCTATAGACATTCAGATAGATGCCTTGATGCTATCTCATACTTGAATTACAATCAGCGCTCAAAGGATTTTAGATGATTCAAAGTTCAATATTTTTAAATAAACAAGTAAACAGTATCAGTACTGTGGATATTTATCATTTGCAAGAGTCATACAAACAAGGGTTGGAATACCTCATATCAATAAATCAATAGCTAACATCTTAAAAGGATATCACATTTATAATCTCAGGATAAGACTATTTCAATCTGTTTAATTTAAATTATTGTAGGTTAGTTATATTATTATGTCAATGGGTTTTTTTAAGTGAACCTCTTGCTGGAAGTGTAAAATAGGTCGGAGAACTCTTGTATGATATGACTTTTGGTATGGTATGTCTCCTATTGGGTTAACAACTAATACATGGTGTTAAAAAGATCAATTAAAAAGACCTGAATGTATTTCTGAATGATATATTAAAACTCTGGAATTTATCTCTATAGAAAAAAATAGATTTACTGAATGTAAAGAGCAGTTAAAAAGTTGATTTTTGCAATTTGCTTTCTTGGAACACCAAAATATGTTTGTTTCCTGTTTGGGAGCTTGTACATCTCAGTATAATTGCAAAGATTAATCAACATTATTTTATGTAGACAAGCTTTAAAGATGGCTTTAAAAACTAGGTTGATCTTTCATATGTAATATAATTTTTCCCTTTCTTAATTTCTCCATTTTTATGGTTGTTTTTTTAAAAAGAAAATTCTCTCGTGTCTCTTTTTTCTGGTTCTTATCTCTCCTCTTCATCATATATATTTAAGCAATCACAATTAAGCAATGAAAACAAATTCCTTAAACTTAACAAAGGCCTCGTTTGGGAGTCTTCACACACACACACAAACACACACACAACCCTCTGCAGATGCCATTCATTCATCCTGCAACTTAGTAAAACTAAGAAGGCTTGTCATAGCTGTAAGCTATCAATAAAAATTAACGTACCAGGAGAAATTGAAAAGGAGGAAAAAGCATTTAAACGTTCAGGGTCACAGAGCTATCCATGCATCCTTCCTGAACGTACTTTGGTGATAAGAGGTGCAATTGTTTGCCACACGCCATATTTCCAGATTATGTTCTTACATTATATAACGGCATGTTCAAACCAAGGGCAGGGGTACTAAAGTTGAATGAAATCAATAGGCAAAATGCAGCTTTATGTTACTGATAGTCTGGAATGAGGCAACGTAAACTAAATAGTTCAATATCTTTTTCTCCTAAATTTACTTTGCCATGTTCCATTCCCTACCCCCACCCCCGCTTCAAATACGGACAATCTTTGACACACAATAGGGAGCACTATTTCTGCTACTTAAAGGAGGCAGTTGTGAAGTAAGTTGTGATTTTTTGGGGGGGCATGGTTGTTAAGCAAATCATTACAATTGTGAAGAGCATCATGCACTTATGAAGAAATCTGTTTTTTTCCATTGACTTTGTTCATTGGAAGTTGCCTGGGAAGGTTGCAGATAGTGACTACATGATCCCAGGTCCATGCAACTTTTATCATTATTTGCAGTTTGTCAATCCCCCAAATTTTCAACATGTGATCAAGGGGGAATGAGGGTTTATAATGATATATATTTACAATCTTTCTTTTTCTTTTTAAAGAATATAGTGTGTGTTATAAGAATGTACCAAGCAGAATTCGATTGGAAGTTATGTATTATGTATTATATTAAAGGTCATAACTTTAAGGTATATATTGAAGTTTAAATAAGAGTTGAATGGATGTAACTAAAAGAAATAAAGGTGTCATACTCCAATTAGTAACTACAGGAGAAAATTTGTTTAATGAGAAAAGATAATAGGAAATTGAAACAGAACAGACAAAAGTAGAAATATAATGATTTGAATTGAGATGAGATAATCAAAATAAAATTGAGAAAATTAAAAGAGGGGAAAAACTATAAAGAAAATGTAAAATAGTATAAGATATGGAATAGAATACAAGAAGGAGCATGAAATAGAGTTTTTTGTCTGTATAAAGAAGTTCAACCCGGGACCATGCTATTTTCAAAAAAGATGTAAGACAATTTTATTCTCATTAGCTAAGATCCAACAAACAATGGTTATCTTTGCATACCTAAGAGTGTCATTCAATGTCCCGTGTAACTTTTTAGGCTCAATCCCGATCAATCGGGGTTTGAACCTAGCTCCACACTTTGGCCACAGACCATCAGTATCAGTACAATATTGAATGTATCCCAATTCCTGTTACATTCCAATGGAAATTGTCCCTAGGAGGGAGTGGGTGGGATGCATCCCACAAATGAATTTGGTAAACCTTTGGGTGTATTTTGTGTATGTCTTTGAATTTCAAGCATGTGTTTCCTACATAGCTCTCATAATTGAGGGGAAAAAAAAACATCTGTAGCTTCCTCTAATTTTGCCAAGATGTTGCTACTAATCTCTGTTTTGCTGGACAGAGTATTTTACTTGTATAAGGAAAGTGTCCTGTACTTGAAAAGGGCCAGTTTGGGGTAGTGATTAAGGCGCCAGGCTTAGCTGGAATTCTAGTCCTGTTTTAGGAACAAAGTCAAGTTGACTCACAGTTGTAGGGAGAAGTCAATAGCAAAGCACTTCTGACAATGTTGCCAAGAAAACTGCAGGGTCTTGCACATATTGCCAGGAGTCAACATCACTTGAAGGCACCAAATGCACACATGCCCCAAAAGTGATACTGAAGACAACAGGAATCTTATTTATTTGTTCAGATGTATGTGTTTTTCCAGCTGCAGTGTTAATAATCACAATGAAAATCAATAGAACGCCTTTATTTGAAGAGCTGAAATAACTAAAAGCCGAGAGATGGTCTCACAAGAATGTTTTTAGATGTGTGTCCTGCTGTTTCCTATCCTAATCACCTTTCTGCGTAATTTTGTTAGGATAGCAGTCAGACTCCTTACTCTCAGTGTAGAGCCAGAGGTGGTCTTCAGCAGGTTCTGACCAGTTCTGGAGAACCGGTAGCGGAAATTTTGAGTAGTTCAGAGAACCGGCAAACACCACCTCTGACTGGCTCCACCACCATCTATTCTCTGCCTCCCAAGTCCCAGCTGATTAGCTGGGTCTTCTTTTGTTGCCCTGCACAGGAGAACGGAGCTGGAAAGCAGGTTAGCGGGTTAGCGGGTTGGGGAGGGAATGGAGATTTTACGGTATCCTTCCTCTGCCACTCCCACCAACCCATGCCATGCCATGCCCACCAAGCCACACCCACAGAACCAGTAGGGTTTTTTTTTGGAATCCCACCACTGTGTAGATCCACTTTCAAGCTTTCTTCCACACTTGAGAAATAGAAACATTTTTTCTAATTCTACTTTTCGTCAGGTAGATCTTTCAAAAGTCCAATAGAGCCAGAGCAGAGTTTCTTGCTCACTTCCTTCCGTCTTCTGAGTAGGAAAGGACTGGGTTTAACACTTTCTCTTTTGTTTGCCGTACTCTCAACTAAACAGAACAGAAAAGATCTTGGGAACCGTTCTGCAGAGCCCTTTAAAATAGCAGATACAATTGAAACAGTTAAGTAATATCAGTGTAATGTTTGATAGGTTTAGTCAATCATAAGAAAAAGGAGCAATATTTATTCTCCATGGTGCCTAACATGGACTATTGCTTCTGGCATGTAGAATAATTCATCTAATCATTTTATTCCCTGTCACCCTGCAATTTTCTCTAATCCAGCATTGATTGTCAAAATTCTTAACATCTGTCAACTAGATTCTGAATCTGTACAACACAGAAAGAACATCCCTGTTTAAAATTTCTCCGAATTTGCCCATGCAGTCACCAAAGCAGCACCTTTCTTAACCAGAAATAAACCATAGTCTTGATGATGTCCTCTTTTGTGCAAAAAACATGTGTCTCTTTGTCATGTCCAGCTGTTCGCCTCACATCCCATCACACAGATCATTGAACTAAAATTGGAAACACATAGATTGCTTCTTTTATTTAACTGATTAGTACAATTTATATCCTGTCTTTCTGTCTAATGGAATAGACAAGATGGTGTATTAAATGAAATAAGGAAAACAACAGATATGTACAAAATACCAAAGAGGGAAACTAAATGCGTACATTGTAAATCATAAAGTCATTAACATTTAAAGATCTGGCTAAAGCACTTTAATAGCTCTGTGATCTGTAGTTCTTAAAAAAAAAATCAAAGTAGCTGTATGTCATGGAAAGATTTTATCTTTGATGGTTACAATCGGTGTAAATGCTCACCAAGGAAGAAAATGGCCCAGACACACAAATCATTGATGTATAAAAATAATTCTGAAATTAAAAGAGAGAGGGGGAGAGACAGATTCGTAAAGCTTCAATTCTTCTATTTCAGAACTAAGAGCTTCAGTTGAAATTCAAAGCAGAGATGAAATTTAGAAGGTGTCTCTATACAATCTCTTTTTTGCATGCGTTTTAATGCAGATATTCTAATTTGAGTTTTTCACATCTGATGGATACAGGATGCCATGACTTGATACCTAATCACTGAAATAACTGAAATTTTGTGTTATTTTGTCTTCCACTTTAATTTTAGCATCTATTTTCAGACTTCCTGTTCTTGGTCTGTTATCCTGGGCTAAAAAGATGGAAATAATGGAATCCATGGGTCTACACCAATGATGTTATTTTTGTATATTTGTAGTTTTTTTTTTGGAAAAATGCCCATAGGCAACAGTTCATTAGTATATAAATACAGTTTAACTTCCTGCAGAATTACTAATAATTCTTTTATTATTTTTAATACTTTTTGCTTAGTTTGCTTTGGATAATTTTCAAAGTGCTATTCCCAGTCGAGATTCTCAGGAGACAGAAATTGTACTATTAAAAGTTCTCCACCCTCCAATCCAAGAAGCAGCAACTAAGAGAGAACCCCTAGGTTATTTGTAACTTGATTTTATCTCAGTAAATTAATTGAGTGAGAGCAGAGTCAAAATCTAAGAGAAAATGCCTTTGAGCCATTTATATATAAGACTACGCTTAAAAAGAGATACGACTTTTCACAAACTCACTGGAATGTTCTTTGTGTTTGATGCTGAAAGCCATAAAATATATGAATCTGAATTTATAACGTGTACCTGGGTATTCATTGTTCAACTGTTTCTTAGTTTAAGTCATTCTTGCATTTACATATCACTTACCTTGCATATTCCTATCTGTTCATCTACGCATAGTATTGTCAGGTTTCCAAGTGATGAAATACAAGTATTTTAGTACTTGTAAACCCTACACAATTCCCACTTTACATCAGATAACATTTATTTATGTGGAGAGATATTTGTAATAGTATAAATAAACAGGGAATATCTGGGTTGCTGTTTTTTTTATCAGCTAGACTGAATGTGATGGAGCCATTACTTCTCAATGTCTTTATCTTGATATCTTTTTTCATTAGGGAGAAATAAGGAAATTTTTCCCCACAAGTGAGAATAATTAATCAGTGGAATGGCTTGCCTCCAGAAGTTGTGGAGGTTTTTAAGTAGTGATTGAACCTCCTTACACCATTCCAGTCAAGTGGCTGTCCAGTCTCTTCTTGAAAACCTGCAGTGATGGAGCACCCACAATTTCTGGAGGCAAGCTGTTCCATTGGTTAATTGTTCCCACTGTCAGAAAATTTCTCCTTGTTTTAATTTGTTCATATATATACTCACTCTGAGAAGCACAGAGCCGAAGACAGAAGCCTGAAGATGATGAATGAGACTTCATTGAAACGTTGCCTAGATACTGCCAATCTTACGCGGGAGAAAACCCGAATAACCAAAGATCCATATATATATATATCACCCATCCTTCCTCATAAGAGATCTTTGTTTAGTGATCCTCCAGCCATTACTTCTAGTTGTTCTAGTTCTACTTGTTCAGTTTCTTTGATTTCTTTTAATGCTTCTGAGTTTTTTTTTCTTAATTCTTTCCTTATTGTTTGTATTAGGACTGAATTGCAGACGAATTTGTCTTAGAAAGGCTTATTTGTCTAATACGCCCATCTGAAATTGCATGCTTTCTTTCTCTCTCTCTCTCTTTTTTTTTTCCAAAGGTACTTTTGTATCTTGCCATCAGTATTTTATTTACTAAGTTATCCAACGTTATAAATATTTGAGTAACTTTTTGGTCTGGATAAAAATCTTTCCCGGCAGCTCAGTGCAAATAGACTTTTTGCTCTAAGCGGCAATAGTAATCAGATAAATTAATATTGATTTGTAAGAAAATACGCTCTTTTAGTAATAAAATGCATTTTGCTAAATATTTCTTTCTTTTAGCCTTTTGCTAAACAGTAACCACAATCCATGCAGCAAAAATGTGAATGTAAAAACAAGGTTAACCATTCCTCATGGTTTTCCCAGAGAAACTAATTATGGCCAAAATAATGGAAACTATAGTAGTGATGTTTTTTTGTTATACAGCACATTTAGCAAAAATCCTGAAAGGAGGAAATCCGTCATTTGCCCACCCCATGTTCATTAGACATATGAAACATTAAATTACATTTGTGGTGTGATTAATCTTTCAAGGAAATATTGTATTTGACTATGGCACTGAACTGTAGTTTACTATGACAAAAATACACAATAGGAAACCTTCGATAAGGGCAGGCTGTGGCAAGTTTGTACATTTCTGTGTTCCTCATTTTTTCCCCTAGATTTCAGGTGGCTCTATCCCATTTCCACATCATTTTTCAAGTTAAAAGAGAACATCTGTCTTGAAATATATTTCCGTGCGTCTTCATCATACCAAATGTTTTATTTGCAAAGAGTAGATAAACCCTGCCTCTTGTACTTTTCCCATTAATATACAGACATTAAAGGTAAAGGTAAAAGTTTCCCTCTCACATACGTGCTAGTCATTTCCGGCTCTAGGGGGCAGTGCTCATCTCTGTTACAAAGCCGAAGAGCCAGCGCTGTCCGAAGACAACTCCGTGGTTATGTGGCCGAAATGGCTAAACGCCAAAGGCACACGGAATGCTGTTACCTTCCCACCCAAGTGGTCCCTATTTTTCTACTTGCATTTTTACATGCTTTCGGACTGCTAGGTTGGCAGAAGCTGAGACAAGTAGCAGGAGCTCACTCCGTGACGTGGTGCTAGGGATTTGAACTGCCGAACTGCCAACCTTTCTGATTGACAAGCTCAGCGTCTTAGTCCTGGGCCACCACATCCCTTACAGACAATTTGCATACTCTAAGAATACGTTAATTCCTGTACACATTCTGGTTGAAGGACTAAACCATGGCCCATTTGGAACCAGGCTGTACGAGCGGAGGAGCGGTGCATATGTGTGTATGTGCAGATCAACTTGCACAAGTAGCGGCTTGGTGTGCATGCATGAGCATGTGCACCAGCCTGTCACACTCACACGTGAGCTCTCCCTTCTGCTGGCCACCAAGCTATAAAGGTTAGGGACTGCTGGACTAAATTATAACCAAAATAAAATAAATAAAATCTAGACTAGTAACTATTTGGTTTATGTATCAAATGTCAAATAATGTATTTACTAACATTTATATCCTGCCAATCTCCAAAAGAAAAAAAAAAGAATTCTTGTTGAAATATGACATATGTTCTTCCTCATTTATAGATTGGAAATTGTGTTCTCTTTTCCCTATTTTTCTGGGTTGACTACAAAGGCTTCTAAACTTTTGTTTCTATTTTCCCACTTTAAGTTTAGCATAAAGTTTAGCATAAATGATTTCTAGTTATTGTTTGTTTAAACAAGTCAACATCAAATCATCATCCATTCTTAACCCAAAGTGGATTTACAAATAACTATAGATAGTTTTTTTTTTTTTAATGTAAATCACAAAGAGACTCAGGAACTAAAAATAAAATAAAATATCATAGAAAAACTCAGAAATGTTCATTCTTTCCTTATTCTCCAGTAGATAAGGAACTGGAACAAATTCTGCAAAATTATGCAACTAAATAAATCACTGAATACATAGAATATCATTGAAACAGTCATTCTCAGCATTAATTGTGCTAGATGTTTTTTAAAAAAACTGCAGTTGCTTGGCAGAAGTATAAAAACTGTCAGAACCATCTTGAAACAAATACGAATGGTATGTAGGTACTCACAAAAGACATTTATTAATTTTTATTAATTGCGTTGATGGAGAGTGATTGGCCCAAAATCACCCAGCTAGCTTTCATGCCTAAGGCAGAACTAGAATTTACTGTGTCCTGGTGTTGGCCCAAGGTCACCCAGTTGACTTTTCATGGCTAAGGGAGAACTTGAACTCACAGTCTCCTGCTTTCTAGGGTAGTGCCCTAGCAACTAGAACACACACCCCTGCAACTAGATACACACACTTACCATAAATATTTATTTTTAGATTCCTTTTTTCAGCCCACATTTATTTTATTAACTTCATGTCATTATCCAAGTATAACTTGAATATGTCAGATTTCATCCCAAATTAACATGGGCATGACTCTTGAAAGACTTTAAAATGGGGCTTACCTTATTCTCTCTTACTCCAAAACTAAACTTCCTTTTTACTTTTTTCTTTACAGAGATTTCTTTTTCCCATGATAAAGGTTTTGTATTTTTTCTTCTTCTTCAGCAAGGGTTTTGCTGAGTGGGCAAAGGCACGGTCTCTTTAAGTGTTTAACAGTAATTGGTTCATGTCCCGGTGTTCATTGAAAATCCTAGACATTTCATGTAAAATCATCTTAATGAGGAGATGAATTTTTCATTCACATTAGAAAGCTCACTCTGACAAACAATTTCTAAATAAAACTTTGGCAGTATGACATCCCATATTGGACTTGACAAAGAGGACAGGTGCATTAGAATAAAACTGTATGGTGATCCTTCAAGCTGTCAGCCATGAATATTTTATTTCTTAATGAATCATCCTTACAAAATGAACTTTCTGGTTGTGGTGTCAGTGCCATTTACAAGGGAAGGAAGGACGGACGGACGGAAGGAAGGAAGGAATGAAGGAAGGAAAGAGAGAGATTGGAAAAAGAAGGAAGGAGATTGAGGAAGGAAGGAAAGAAATTGAGGATGGAAGGAGATTGAGGAAGGAAGGGAGGGAGTGTTTCTCCTCTTAAATATGCAGATGCCAGAAAAGCACTGTTCAAAATGACATTTTACTGTGCTCTACCTCTGTCTTCATGCTGTTTCCAAGAGAATGTCATTCCATTTTAAAAGTAAACGATCAAGAAAGTTGATCATTACTTTTATTAGTCTTGACATGAAAAGTCACAGCACAGCTGTCTAATTATTCTGTCAGGGTTTCCTCAGCAAAGTACAAGAAGTTAATTGACTGGTTATAGATGGTAGAGATAGACGTGGTTGGAGGCAAGGCATCCTGCTTAGCCATGCGTTGACTACATGTATCAAATTATCCCTTTCTGCCTGAACCCCCCACAGGTCTGTCTTTATGCTTTTTGTCAGAGAATTGTCAAGCATGGGCCAGATTTATGCACAGCTGCTTCATAAAGAGTTTGCATTACTAAACTGGTTTGACACCTTTCCCCAAGACCTTTGGCATCACAGTAAGGATGGTTCTTCCTTGCTCTGGATAGGTGCTTCACTTTCATCCTTCTTGCAGAAGTATCATGAACAGTACTCCCATACTGGCCATCACACACATGCCGGGAGCTACACACTCGTTGAGATACAAGAATGTTGTAGCATGTTTGTGATGGCATCACCACACATGGGGCTTCCCTGAAGTCTGGACCTCACTGCCTCCACATGCTAATGTTTAATGCCAGCAGATTCATTGCAGTTGTTGTTATTCAGTCAATTCCAGCTGGTCATAACCCAACGGTCACCATTTTTTCCAGAACTGACTAACATTAGCTTTTTCTCTGAGATCTTGTGAAGCCATGCTGGTGTCATGGTGTTGTGTTTATTCATCTTGCTTCTCTGTGCCTCTTTTCCTACTGCCTTTCTTCTTGTTGTTGTGCCATGCCTGGCATTGAACATTGGCGATCATGTTGGCGATCCTGATTTTATCAACAGCCATGCAAAAACATGCTATTGAGTTTTGTCCAAACCAGTCCCTTAGATTTTGAAGCCATGGTGTTCTTCTTCTGCCTAGACTTCATTGGCCTTCCATCTTTCCTTGGAGGATTAAGTGAAGTATGCCATATTTTTCCGCATCCCATGTCCAAAATATTCTAACTTTCACTTTTTTATGCTTTTGATGGTTTCCCTTGCCTTTCCCAGGAAGCTCTACTGCCTTTGGTCTCTGCAAATTACAGTATCTTCTCCAGTGATTCCTTGGCATCACCTAACGAGTCCAAAATAGTTAAGCGCTGGCTTTCTTCTCAAAGCTTCCAGTGAGCAACCTGGTTTTACATTATGCATCTTGGGTTAGCTGAGATGAATAGAGACTTTGTTGAAGACCCAATAAATGATTGCAGCTGTGGTTGCTGGAAAGTGTTCCACCTTGAAAGATTAGCTTACTGGTTTACCCGAATTACTGTACAATGGTCTGCTGACCTAATGAAATTAAGCCTCTTAGTAATGTGCAAATATTACTGCTTTCCTCTTCTTCCTGTCCTCTGACCCCCATCCTCAATGTTTCCCTGTTTTTCTTTCCTTCGCTTCCCAGTGAAGTTAACCCTTCACATTCCTATGTATATCGTGGGCCTCCTCCCGCTTCTTTTCTTTTTATTTCTATTATCACTTCTGTGGAAAGGAGAAAGGGGAATGCTGAGGTTTGCCGGTGCTTCCCACGTGAAATAATGATTAATATTATCAGATGGGGTGTACTTTGTTTTAGTCGTTCAATTAATTTTATTTGTAGGAGCCCTGTTCTGCTTCAGTTTGACACACTCTTAAAACGATGCCCAGTTAATGAATTATATGATAAAGCAATAGGTACAACAGTAGAATCACTAATAAAAGTAAATGTAATATAACATCAACCAATTTTCTGATACCGCACATCGCTCAAACCAGAAGCTTTCAGAACAAAACCAAGACTTAACTGTGCACCAGAACAGTAGGAAATTACCTTTGTTTTGTTCCACAAAACAGGAGACCCCAGAAATAAACCTGTGCCATCACACCTTCTCCACTAGATGGCGACTTTCAGCAGATAGTCATGGTCTACCCTACTGGGTAGGGTATCAACCCAGGAAGGGTATTTCAAAGACATGACTTGTATATGATACAAAAATCATACAACAATAATCATTAAGATACATGAAAAATAATAACCAAAAACTATTAAAACCATAAAAACCACAATTTGTGAGAGTGCTGTCCAATTTATTAACAATATAGCCAAATGAATGATATACAGGATAGTTAAACTTATAACAACATAGTTATTATTTAACACATACACACACACACACACAAACATATTGTAACTTTATGTGTATACATATCTGCATGCATAAATAATTTTTTGTCACTCGTACAGGATGGGTTAACAACCGTATGCAGACAGAGTTGAAATACTGAGTGTTTCATAGAATTATTGTTTGTGTTTAGATATTATTTGAGGGAAAGTGGATAATCTTTTAGACAAATAGAGTAATTTTAAGCCAGACTGAGAAAAACTAGTCTCGGGAGACATCTACAAATTAGACAGTGCAAAATGGTGCTGATAGAAATTTCCATAAACTTGGCACCAATACAGAAAAGATTTGTCATCATCATCTTTATTATGGTCATTAACCAGCGCAAAGAAAGGATTTGATCTCTGCAATTAGAAACTTAGTATACACTGAAGGACAACAGAAGGACATCAATAATCAGTCTTAAAGCCCAGAAAAGTTTGTCCTGTATAGTGGTGATATATCCAATAATATTGGGTTTAATTATAATCAGTAGTGTCTGTTACCTTCCTTAAAAGCTGAACATTTTAGCTTAGATATTCATAATGATACTTAGAGCGACAGAGTGTCATGTCCCTATTGGAATCTGATTCAGAGGGGGAGGCCGAGCAGCTGACAGGAAGTGGGAGTGTGGTTCCGGTGGCTGTGGAAGAAACTGTGGAAGGGCACAGTCCAGCTGGGCAGAGCAGGGAAGAGGTAGAGCAAGATAGAGCAAATTCAGAGGAAGATCCAGGCCCACCCCCTCTTCATTCTAGGGCACGCAGGGATGAATGGAGAAGGGAGCAACAGTTGTGTGGCTTATGGGGGAGGAAAGGGCCCTGATTCCCTTCATTAGCTGCAGCTGGTAAAACAGTGTTTAAAAAGGCAAGCTATGCATAGCAAAATTGCTGGAAGCAAACTGTGAGTTATCTTTGTTTGTCAAGGCTTATCTGGGTTCCTGATGTCTTCCCAACTATGTGTGTTTCATTGGCCCTTTGAAGTCTGCAATTCCTTATCCTGCCCTGTCCAGTTAATTGTTGCAGTGTGGTTTGTGTGGATTTTTATGTGATTTAGGTGTGCAAAATTGTTTTACCATCTGTTGCAATTACTTTTGATAGTTGCGTGGGTATAATATCATCACCACCGTAGTAGATACTTTTAGTATTCTCCGTAGTGTTCTGTAGATACTTTTACTACAGCCCTTAAATGTCTTTTGTACATAGATATCTTTAGAATTGAAATTTCTTCTGCTTTTCTTGGCTTTTGTATCCAGCCTGGAGGCATAAACATAATTAATGTTCTAAATGATGGTGGTACAAGGGAAGAAAGTCACATATAGAAAATATTTCAACAGAAAAACATATAGGCTTTGGGAGGCTGTTTGGGGTGTGCATTTATGCACCACCAATGTATCCATGATCTTCATAAGTGGTCTGAATCTCTCCCTGCAATAATCCGTCAGTGCTGTAATGTCTATATGTGCTTTCGGTTTCTAGCTTAATGTTCTTACTCACATTTTCCTCGTCCCCTCTCCCTCTCCCTCCATGGACACACAAGGTATTAATCAAATGAACTTGTAAAAGATGGCCTTTATTAAATTATTTTTATAATGAGTTCCTCTTACCAAGAAATACAGTGTTAAAAGGGTGATATCACTTAAATTAATTAGCATAAGGAACGCTGGGCGGATAGAAGCGAATGGATCTTAATCAATAGCAATATGATTACACCTATGCAGCAATTATAAATTATTTAAAAGAGTACCCCTAGGTTACTGACTACTTGCCTTTAAATTAAATTCCCTGTCAATAATTGATGCAAAGAATTAATGTGAGAACACCTTCAGTTACTGAAAACTTTTTTAAGGTGGCATAAAATATTGAACCATTGCCTGTCATTAGCAGATAACTTGTCTCTTTTGTAGAACATCCTTCTTTGTTAAATTGGCCAAGAAGGGCCTCCAGAGCATGAAAGATGGCTAATGGAGGGTGTTGACACAGAAACTCATCAATTTCAAGTAGGAGAGACATGCCAAAGATCTGATGGATCTCAGCTTAAAATCCAGTGCTCGTAGATGCATTTTGGAGAGCTGTGCTCCTTGCTTATGTCAAAATGAAATTTACTTCAGGAAGGTTCCACATCCCAGTTGAAGAATTTGACCTGGGGAACACACTAGAGTTTATTAACAGTATTTCTGTGTATCTATTGTTCACAACATAACTTGGTTCATCCCTTTAAAACAGTGAGGAACCCTGAGGCAGGAATTTTTGGATGGTCGTGAAAATGCACATTAGGATTGCCTTAGATTTCATGGGTGTCCTCTGAATCCCACCAAAGAACTGGTTATTAAATGTAGTAGACCACATTGGATGTGTGGAGAAAGAGAAACTTATTGCAACCTGTTTCATGAATGTGTTGAGGTTCACACTGAGGAAATTGGCATAATGTGAAGGGAAGGCTGTGCTTTCCATAACCAAGTTAAAACAGTAGTGCCTTTGTACCCTGGTTATGTCTCGAAGACCTCTATAGGTAGTCTATTATCATTATCAGTGACCGTTATTGGAGTTATTGTTGGCCACTTAATGAGAGTTGAGTATTTTGTGGTTGTAATTGTAGTTTGGGGGTGGTTCCTAAATATTGTAAATTAAAAGAAAGAGAAATCTAAAGGAAACAGATTAGTGAACAGATAGTCTCTTACTGATTCTACACAGTGTTATCTGTAGCCAGATTTTCCCCCAAATTTGGTTGTACAGACTTCTTTTAAATGGCAATCAAAAAAAAAAAAGAGGTCCTATATTAGTGCTAGCTTTCCAGTGCACAATTTGGGTGTTCAAGAGACATCCACAAAACCTGGAAGAAATCTCAGCTACAAGCACACCGAGTCAGAGGGTAAGCATCAATTTGCGTTGAATTGGATAGGTTGGCCAAATGTTGCCTAGTTACATTGCCAGACAAATCATGAAATTCTTGAAATTCAGACATGCATTTAGTTTTTGTTCCAGCAAAAACAGTTACTCCTACTTTCTTGGACTATGGGGGAAAAAAACAATATATTATCATGCGAACCAACTATGTCCTCTCTCAGAGAGGTGGTGACCTCAAGTTCTTCATCAACAGCTGGAAACTGATACCTGATCCCGGAGCAATACTAATTCCTCCTCAAGACAGCAGACAGGATATATTTACCAGGGACAGATCAAGGTTGAGTTTCAGGCAAGGCAGTGCAAAGGAAGTGAATATATTCAGTTGTTTGTTTTGATTGAAGCCTTTAGAAGAACTGGTTGATTGAAGCCTTTAGAAGATCCATACTAGTTCAGCCCATACTAACACTCATCTTTGCTTAGATGTGAGTTAAACCATAGTACAATTAGCCATGTTGTCACCTTAGTATTCTAAGGTGCTAAGAATGATGAAACATTCTCAGAGCATAAACAAACATAGATACAGATTAGGACCATTTGTGATCTCACTGCAAAGAAAATCAGGAAGATGCCATCAAATACACCACTGTCTGTCTAAGACATCTTTTAACAAAGCACATTTACAGTATACCGGACAGTTTTTCAGTTCCACTTGGGGATGTTATCAATTGAAACTGGAAACTTCAGGAGGCAAAATATATGTTATTCCACTAAGTTCCAAATGTGATCTTACCAAGGTCATCTAACAGAAGTCTTCAGAGTGGTTAATGGCCTTCTTGGCATAGGCTATAAGGTTCAATGGATTCAGTGGTTAATGACCCACTATGACCAATTTGCTGGTCATTTTGTAGGTGAAACGGCCTGGAGGCCATTATTATGATAGAAAAGGAAGATACCAGTACATGTTCTGGTCATAGATTTCCATTGAGAAACAAGAATCATGATTTTGCAGCTTGGCTCAGATCCGTGAAGAATGTAAACTGATTGGATCAGTAACTGCAGGGATGCAAACTTTACAATTGCTTGGAGAGTTGTAAAATCCAATTTAATTCATAGAAAACCAACCAGTGGCAATGTTCTGTTTGAATCCCAGAATCAAAAGTCCACAAACAGTCCAAACAAACAACCAGTTTCAAGAAACAAAGGCAGCATCCCATATTCAGTCTGGTCTAAGGTCCAGATTAAAAAAATCAGGCATGTTATCGGGAATCTGAGGAGGGGGAGGGGGAGGGGGAAGAGGGGGAGGGGGAGGAAGGGAAGGTTATCCACTCAGTCCTGTCCAACTTTTGGCAATTCCAGGGACCAAGTCTTGCCATCTCTTCCAGTCTTGCACTCATTCCTTGAGTTGTTCTGTGTTCTGGCTGGTTTCAGCTTTGACGCTGTCCAGCTACCGGGTTCTGGTTTCCTTTTACTGCCAACTCTGCTTTCTCCGGTGAATTCTCTTATATGACATGGCCAAAATAAGTGAGATGCAGTTTTGTGATTTGGCCGAAATCAATGAGACACACTCTGAAACCGACTTCCTTATTCTAGGAGATATGGTTTATTGTTTATTCTTTTTCGTCAAAGCCATAACTAGATGAAGCAAATACATCTCTATGCTTGGTCAAGGAGCTATGTATACGATATATTCTGAGTGGCATATTCTCATGGTGTCCAACTGCAATTGAAGTATCAACTAAAAAAAAATTGGCAGATCTGCTCTGGCGAGCAATTCCTGGAAGGAGTTTTCACTTCAAGCCAGTGTAATCCCCCAGTGCAATATAGTTACTTCCAAATAAAACATGTACCCGATCTAGCTTGATCTCTGAGGTAGTGCATTGAATAATAATATATGGCTTAAAGAAGATATATTTAGATGTAAAGGCCAGTCATACCGATCTAATAGATAAGATAAATCAGTTTCAGAAATCCTCCAGTGCATTTTATGATTCAGCTGTTATGGTTAACAAGCTGCCCACTAGTTTCTCAAGCGTTATAAAATCCTGTTATAAAACAGCAATAACTATTTTAGAGCAAAGGGGTTGCCTTGCTCGAGAAGATCAGTCAGGCATGTATTGGCATTTTGGTTTAAGTAAACTAATCTCAGAAGCCAGTATCTGGATGTGTTTCTTGTGTATGTGTGTGTGTGTGTGTGTGTGTGTGTGTGAGGGCACACACTTGTTATAATTCCTATAATCATAACCCCAGCCCTGGTTCACAAATCCTAAAAGTATCTTTAGAAGATGAGTCAAATTAATCCATGTTAAGTTCACAGATTCAGACAAGATACTAACTGAGATTTGCTTTTATGTTTTAGTATAATAAGTTGGCTGAGTACACACAACATAATTTGGAGAAGTAAACCAAAGATAAGCTATAATATTTTTTCATTTTATTTTATTTTGTCAAGTAATTATAAGATAACAGATATAAGTATAAGCATGGATATATATAAGAAAAATAAAAGAAACAATAGGACAGGGACGGTAGGCACATTGGTGCGCTTATGCACGCCCCTACAGACCTCTTAGGAAAGGGGTGAGGTCAATAGTAAACAGTTTAAGGTTAAAGTTTTTGGGGTTTGGGGAAGAAATCATAGAGTTAGGTCGAGTATTCCAGACATTGACCACTCTGTTACTGAAGTCGAATTTCCTGCAATCAAATTTGGTGTGGTTTACCTTGAGTTTGTATCTATTGTGTGCTCTTGTATTGTTATGGTTGAAGCTGAAGTATTAATTGACAGATAGGATATTGCAATATATAATTTTATGTACTATACTTAGATCGGACCAAAGGCGGTATAGTTCTAGGTTGTCTAGGTCTAGAATTTCAAGTCTGGTGGCATAAGGTATTATGTATAATACATGTATAATACATGTGACAGCCAGTTTGGTCTAGAGCTGGGATTTCCAACCTGGTAGCTTTAAGAGCTGAAGATTCCCCATGGCTGGGGAATTCTGGGAGTTGAAGTCCTAGAACTCTTAAAGTGGCCAAGGTTGGATACTTTGCTCTACTGGTTAAGGTATCAGAGTACAAACTGAGAGGTTGTGATTTATAAGCCCATTTTAGATACAAAGCCAGCAGAGTGACCTTGGGCTGATTCACTCACCGCTGTGAGAAGAAGGCAATGCAAACTGCTTCCAAAATCTCCCCCGCCCCCCCCAAAAAAAGTTGCAGGCATTTATCAAGGATCAACACTAATTCAAAGATAATACAGGTAGTCCTTGACTTACGACCACAATAAAGGCCCCAAAGCTCCATTGCTAAGTGAGACATTTCTTAAGTGAGCTTGGCCCCCATTTTACTCATGACTTTTGTTGTTTTATCAATGTATAAAATACGTAAAAATAGGAAGGAAAAAGAGAGGGGGAAAGGAAATATGAGGTACAAGGGAAGAAAGAAAAAAATTGTTGACTTCCAACTCTTTTTAGCACAGTACAAGATAACAACATTACAGCATCAACTTTTTGCTTTCACACATTAGTATATAACTAGTCACTTCTATAACAACAAATTTATTTAATCGGCAAAGTCAAAAGTTTCAATTTGTTTTCATCATGAGCACAAAATCCAGAAGTGATATCCAAATAAAAAAACATAATTAAATATCTTCTCCTCTTTGAAAAAAGCAAGCAACTTAACTCTTTCTGCTTTACTATTTCCTTGCTGTGGAAATAGCATGCATTTCTATTTGCACTTAATAATCTTAATAAACTACCACCACTTATGATAGTTTTGCCCCATTTTACAGCCTTTCTTGCCACCATTGTTAAGTGAATTGCTGCAGTCGTTAACTTAGTGCATGGTTGCTAAGTAAATCAGGCACCCCCATTGACATTACATGCCAGAAGTTCACTAAAGGTGATCATATGACCCTCAGAAATTTGCAACTGTCATAAATATAACTCAGTTGTCAAGTGCCTGATTTTGGCTCATGCAATGGTTGTGTCAAAAGCAATCATAAGTCACTTTTTTCAGTGCTGTCGTAAATTTGAGTGGTCATTAAATAAACTGTTGTAAATTGAGGAATAATAATCATCATCATCATCATCATCATCACATGTAGACACAGCCACCTGTTTTAATTCTGCTCATTCAACCATTTGAAAAGAAAAAAGAAAAGAACCTTTGGAAGATTCACAAGCATATCAAACTAATGAATTCCTTATCTCTTTCCTCCTCCATGAATAATGAAAGAATTCCCAGCGGCCAATTTTCAGTGCGTAACAAACTACAGTTTCTCATTTTCAGCTGGAGCAGACAACTGTGTTTTGCTACAAACTGTGATCAGGAGCTACTCTCCACTTGAGCTTGTGCAGAAAGAAAAGAGAGAATGGGTACAGTCAGGGATGGGCTGCTACGGATTCGCCCGGGTTCGGAAAGACCTGTTGCTAATGTTATGGTTGATTCGGAGAACTGCCCAATCCCACCCCTGGGTGGGCCCTCCCACCCTTCCCTCCCCTCCCTCCCAGGAGTCTCCATGCAGCCCCTTTTGGATGTGAGGGAAGTGCAGGGCCTGCACAAAGGCTCAGGGAGGTGGGGGAAATGGGCCTCCCGGAAGTTCCAGGAGTCTGGAAATGGGCCGGTTTCCATCCTCCAGAGGGCTTCCGGAGCCCGGGATAGGCAATTTTCACCCTCCCAGTTTTTGCCCTCCCTCGGGAGCCTCAAGAAGGGGAAAATGCTGTGGTGCAGGAGGCTTATTAGGTCACGCCCACCATGGCCACACACCCCCAGTAACCGGGAAGAGAACCTGTTGCTGACCTTTTTGAAGCTCACCCCTGGGTACATTTGTTCTCTCCCTTGGTTTAGCTGAGCGTCTGGATGCAGCTCTTTAACTATTCAGTCAGAATCTGCAGCTGCTAATGGACCCAAGTGTTACTCTTGTTTGAAAACCCAGTGGACTTCAAAAAACGTTCATGTTCCTGCTGCCTCGGCTTTCGAGCTTCCAATAGATGTTAAAAAAGCAGTAAATTTAACCAATAAGTCTCTTGCCAGAAATCGGTTAGTGTGATCTTGATTATACGTTAGATTATAGGTGAATATGATACTTGCATAATTCACAGTGTGCATTTAATTCCCCTCCAAAAATGCTGAGAAGAAAATTGCTGAGAAATATTAACATGAAGATTGTTACACACACACACACACTTTTATTTTTACATTTAATTCTTATTGCTTATGTATTATTGCCTTCCTTAGTTCTTGTAGTTTAAGAGTCATGGATGAGTTTAACCTGTAGGAATTCTTTCTCAGCTAGAAATTAAGGTAAGAATATAGTTGAAGAATATAGAAACAGTGAAATAAAATAAGAATGAAAACCACAGAAATCCCCCTTTTTCTTTGTCCATTCTTCCTATAAGAATTATGAACATAAAGTAAATGAAACTGCTGAACCAAATCATTAAAGGATTTCCAAGAGAGTAGCAAATAGGTTTGCAGTAAGGATGGCTCTGTATTACAAAGAGTGAATACATTCTTGCTAAGGAATTAATTAAAGTATATTTTTGAAGATACTCATATCTATTTATAACTTGTCACTTCCGGCTTTATATATTATTTGGTTTCCCTGTTAATACTGAGTATTCTTCATTTTTCTCTTCAAATGCAATCAACCAGTTAAAAGGTTTCAAAACCAGTCATATCTGGATAGTTGATTCTTTATTGTGGAGAAACTATTTTGACAACCAGAAAATACCATAGAAGGATCAAAATACTTATGCATTAATATTTTAAGTCTAAAGTACAACTCACATGAATCATGAAAGTTGTTTGTATTTGTATCGAAACATACTTTTTTTAAGCGTTTCACACCATCTGTGTTGATGAAAAGTCGATGACTAAACATCTCTGGAATTTATATCATAATTCTCAGAATTCATCTAATGAATGGGACTTGTTTCCATTTTGTCAGCTTGTATTCCATTTCACACATGGCACGAATTGTTCTGAAATGTTGGTTTCCGAACAAAATGAAACTATCAGTGAAATTTTACACTTATCAGCAGTTGTGGCCTAACCATACCCTTCCCATCAGTCAAGACTAGGCTTAGTTTATGGGAAGCTGTAGAAGGGGGTTTAAGAAAATGTAGATGTTTTGTTTCAGTTTTGCCATCTTAAATATGAAAAGACTGAGGTATTTCATTGGCTTAATCATAACCCTAGTAGTGTTCAGCAGACATACAACTTGTGTAATAAAATATTGTTTATATTTGATCTGCTCTTTTGTCATTTCTTCTAGCCAAATTTTAATTTTCTGCCAATATTTTTGAGGTGCACCCCAATATGAGTCCGAATTGCTGGAAATGCAAAAAAAAAAAAGAAGGAACTTTTTTCCATATGTGGTGGTCCTGTACAGAGGCTCAAAAATAAAATATTGTTTAAACTCTAGGCAATTACTCAGTAATACTAATTTCTAATAATACTGCATTAGTGAAACCACACTTGGGATGCTGTGTCCAGTTCTGATCACCACATTACAAAAAAAAAAAAGTTGTGACCCAAGAAAGATGCAGAGAAGAGCAACCATGATGATAAGTCTAGAGGCTAAACCATATGTTGAAAGATTGAGTGAACTAGATATTTTTAGTCTATAATAAAGAGGGGTGACAAGACAGAGGTTTTCTAGTACTTGAGGGGCTGTCACTTTATTCTACAAAGCACCTGTGAGCAGAACAAGAAGTACCAGGATCAGAAGTAATGGGTGGAATATCATTAAAGAGAGATTCGACCTAGAACTAGGGAGAAATTTCCTGACAGTGAGAACAATTAATCAATGGAATGGCTTGCCTCCAGAAGTTGTGGGTCCTTCATCACTGGAGGTTTCCAAAAAGAGACTGTACAGTCAACTGCTTGAGCAGGAGATTGGACTAGAGCAGGAATGTCAAACTCGCGGTGTCACAGAGGCATCACATGATATATCTTGACTTTTTCCCCCTTTGCTAAACCGGGCATGTGCATGGCCAGCGCATGACACATCTGGCCCATGGGCTGCAAGTTTGACAGCCCTAGGCTAGAAGATCTCCAACGTGCCTTCCAATCCTATTATTCCAGAGGTCAATTATTAGAACTGGGTAGCTGGGAAGCCTGACCTGTAGCTGTGGGGCTACAGATGACAAATCTGTTGATGGGGAGCAAATACAACATAATTTTTGTTTTGTTTCACCCTAGAAGATAAAGAAGGCATTAATTGTTGAACCGATCAAACAACAGCACTTACTTTTAGTGCTACTAATTTGCAAATGAGATTTCTATATATCCTCTCCAAGAAAGAAAACAAAGAAAGAACTCTAAGGAGTGGTTTTTAAATTAACTTTTAAGTTTGTCCTGTAACTTGCAACATAAGACTGAGTTATCCCACTGGTTTTCTAAGGTTCAGGTATTAACATAAATACAGCCCATTAACACTTGTTCCTCTCTGTCAGGACATAAATTAAGTCTGCAGGTGTTCCATGAAGCTTTACCCTTGGCACTAATTAAGCCTTGATAATTAGGTTTGTTAAATTCAGGCCTTTAAGCTTATACTCCCTCTTTGGGTTGGCAAAATTAAGATTTGCAATATGGAAAGTCAGCTTCTGTTCGAAGCCCCGTTCCTATTTTAAAGCAAGGCAGCAGTTAGAAATTCTTTCATGCTTTTATGGCAGCAAATATGAAACCGAACTTATTTTATGTGTTAATGCTCATTTATATCACACCCATCATGCTTGAATAATGACAACAATACGTTTTTATCTCACCCATCCT
>NW_020769375.1:2500929-2529183 GCF_900518735.1 Pseudonaja textilis | reverse complement strand
AGAAGACAGTGGATGAACGTTGAATGGAGTGGATGAATGCAGAAGAAGACAGAAGGATGAACGTTGCAAAAGAAGACAGTGGCACAACCTGTTCTGTACCCATCCTACTAAAACAACCCTGAATGCAATTCAGGCACACAACCCTAGGTGACAGGTTTGGCTTTCCTGAAAGAAGAAAGAAGGCATGCTTGGTTTGGACAGGTATGCTGTCCAAGGTATGATGCACATGACTGTGCTGAAGTTTCCCATCGGAAAGACAACAAGACAGAAAACCACTGCCTGTGACTTCTGTTTCCAAGACTGCTTCTGCAAGCACTTTCAGTTAGAAGGGTCTTTCCCCAGTGAGAACATCTGTGGCCCCAAATGATGCATCAGCTGAGTATGAGAGTCAAGCTTCCTCTCACTTTGGTCTCACGCAATGCAGGTCATTGTTTCCTTCTGACCTGTTCTGTTGTTCACCTGCACAAGCATCTATGTAAATCCTCAACATCCGTGCTAGGGTTGGGATGGCATATTTAACACTTTTACTTAACAATATTTAAAAAAAAACAAGTGGAAAGTTCCTTTGAGGATTTCTGATTACTTGTAACGTGTACTGGAACATCAAGTAGCATAATCAGAATGGATTTCCTTGCTAGTTAATATTTTATTTATTCCATAAATATATTACCCATCAAATTGCATGTTTGATAAATGTCATTTTTCATCTAGAACAAATGAAACTACATTGAAATCATTCCTGTTGGAGGCATTTGTATGCAGCAGTCATGATGGCATTTTATTTTATTTTCTTCATTTGTGAGATAGTAGATGAAAATCTCAGTGGTAATCACTGGAACTTAGCTAAATCAGATAGATAGATAGATAGATAGATAGATAGATAGATAGATAGATAGATAGATAGATAGATGAAAGAAAGAGAAAGGAAGGAAGGAAGGAAGGAAGGAAGGAAAGAAAGAAAGAAAGAAAGAACAGCCAGAGGTTTTTTTAAATTTAATAATAGATGCCTTTCTTAAAAATAAAAAAAACATGCTTTCTTTTCTTCCCAGTTAAAAAGTTTCAAATTTTCTTACAAATGAGAGATAGAATTAAGAGACTTTCCGGTCTGGCTTATTGTTGAATGGCATGGCACAAAAAGGGGGGGAGGGGTAACATAGCAATGGGGAAGAGTTTAAGTCCCGCATTTGTGATGGTCTTTCCAGTTTTTGAGTTTAAAATCAAACATACACACATCCCTCAGAGTCATGATGCAGTTATGACTGTAATATATACTACTGTAGGAGATGACAGGCTGAGCCCAAGGGAAGGATCAAGCGCATCATCAGTTTTGAGTCCCTTTGTGCCCACAAGAGATCTAAGTTCAGCTGTCATGCTCCTGGTGGAGATTGACTCTGAGGGAGAGGAGAACAGCCGACAGGGAGTGGAGATGCGGCTCCGGAGGTTGTGGAGGAGGCTGGCTGAGCAGTCAGAGGAGGACCCAGGCCCATTCCCTCTTCATCCTAGGGCACGCAGGGAGGAGAGGATAAGGGAGAGACATGGTATACTTGGGAGGAAAGGGCCTTGATCCGCTTCATGGGCTGCAGCCATGACAACTGAATAAGAGGACGGACCTGCGTACGGGTGAATACTGGAAACAAAGCATGGAAATATCTCTAGTTTATGATTCCTCTCTGAGTTTGGCATCCTTCCTAGTGTGTGTTATCTGTGGATGTCTTCCAGCCCTTGTCTTGCCTGGTTTGTGTTGCTTTTTTCCAGCTTCTTGTAACTGTTTGTGTGGGAGGTTTTTGGCTTCCGTCAAGAATATTCGGAGCTTGGAAGCAAAGTGAAGGATTAAAAGGGGCTTCACCTGTTTTCTGTGACTGTGTTTGTTTTGTATCCCACTCTGGGTCATCACATTATCCCTCTTGAATTCCGTTGACTCTTTTCTACTACCGATTTGCCTTGACTGTTAGTAGTTCAGATTCTTGTAGAGAGCTATCATGGAATAAACTCATTTGAACAATCCTGGTTCCTGATTGCTTATCCCCAACAGCTACTAACATGTAATAGATAGGTTATTTGCCAGAAAGTCTACTGTAAAAATTTCAGACATTTTATCTTCAGAAGGTAATATTAATTACCAATGCCTTGCCAGCCTAAATAATTGAACTGGATAATTTGTTTTAGTTGGCAAGAAGCCATATATTTCTGGGAAATCAATTTCCATCACATTCCAAAGTATAAGTCTGCTGTTGCATTTTGAGATCAGTTATAGGAGTAACCTTTATTAGTGTGGTTTCCTTTTCAAACTCCTGTGACTTGAGAAACAAGTTATATTGAATTTGACCCAAATGTATCCTGGAGTCCAGGGAGCTGTGACCACAATAAACAAATACGTTCAAGCTTCAGGTGGGATCCAAGCCATGTTTGTTCAATGTGCAGTTGGTTTCATTTCATTTCATTATCCAAGATGAGAAAATGAAGGATATTGGAAAATATGTTGTAGAAAGATTTATTTATTTATTTAATTACAAATAGGATCAGTATACATTTCAAGTGGGAGTTGAATCTGTCCATTGCTCAAAAGATTTTTTTTTCTTTTTTTAATGTTTACAACAATTGACTTATTTTTCTTTTTAGAACTAAGGAGAAATTTCCTGACAGTTAGAACAATTAATCATTGGAATGACTTCCCTCCAGAAGTTGTAAATGCTCCAACACTGGAAGTTTTTAAGAAGAGTTTACACAACCCTTTGTCTGAAATGGTGTAGGGCTTTCTGCCTAGGCAGAGGGTTGGACTAGAAGACCTCCAAGGTCCCTTCCAACTCTGTTATTCTATTCTATTTTCTAAAGTGTGCAACTTTAAACTCTTATGACAGTAACCGTAACAATCTACTGTATAGATGGCCCTGTATTTATATAATAAAACTAAATATCATGAACAACTGGCAAATGTTGGATGCATAGTTTTGATGAATTTTTTTTTGACTTCTGTTTTTCCTATTTTTCCTCAGTAGCTTTTTTACACTTGTGTGACGTTTGGATTATCTGTTCATGGTTGATCGAACTAAAAAACATGGCATTCTATAACTAGCATTTTAGAAAGCATCATTCATGAATGAATGAATGAATGAATGAATGAATGAGTCTAATTCATAACCTCAAAGACAAAGAGCAAGCAACTTTACCTCTCCCGTATGAACCATAAAGTCTCTTGCAATGGAAAGACTTACAACAGCATTCAGGAAGGGAAACTGCAAGAGCTGAAAAACCATTGAAGAGCCAGAAGTTATTTCAAAATGTCATGTGACTGGTTAGATTTTTGTTGCTGTTCAGTCGCTAATTTGTGTTCGACTCATGGACCACAGCACACCAGTCCCCACCCCATCCTCCACTGTCTCCCAGATTGTGCTCCAATTCACATTCATTGTGTCAATGACACTATCTAACCATCTCATCCTCTGCCGTCACCTTCTCCTTTTATTTATTTATTTATTTTATTTATTTATTTTATTTTATTTGTCAGTCGCTTACAAAATAATCGGTATAAGTATAAACATGAGTAAGAATTCAGAAAATATGGACAATTAAATGGGGACAATAGGACAGGGACGGGAGGCACGATGGTTTTTCCCAAGATCAGGATCTGTTCCAGTGAGGCGTGCTTAGCTTGCAAAACACTATTGTCTATTTTGGAATAACTCCAAAAACTTGGCAAAATTCTCATGCAGAGGGAATGAATATGAATTTTATTCAGGCCTGTACATTTCTTTCTTTTCATCTTCTCCGTCCTACTTAAATGCTCTGAGGTCCAATTCCCCTACCATGGTTAAGTTGTTGGAATAGGATTTAAGCAGTCAGGAACCCTATTACAATAAAAAACTGTTCTTTCTTATTTTCTTTACCAACTGTATTCCCAGAGTAACACAAACATTTTCTATTCTAATACAAAACACAGCTTGATTTTTTTTTTTTGCAGATACTTCTTCCCTGTCTTCCAAATGGCACTTAGTTTTCTGATGAGATCCTGCCACATGGCATGCAGTATCATCAAAATAAGTTTATATGTAAATGATATCTCTAAATAGCTGTGATTTAAGGCAGAATTGTTTTTGAACTGTCATTCCATGCACAGTATACTCTATGTGTGGGTATTGTGCATGTGTATACAATTCTTCCTTGTTGCAACGTAAGTAAATATGCCTGTAATTTAAATTGATTTGGGGTTTTCTTGATACAATAAAGTTGACTTCTAGATGCAAAAGACAAAGAGAAAATATAATACTGTAAACAAGTCTTCCAAGTAAAAGACAAACTATTATACACTGGTGGTTCCAGCATTTTATAGCATTATTATTTTTCTTTTATAATTTTAGAACTCTACACTTGAGGTTCAACTCTTTTGGGATTATTTGAAATATTTCTTCCTGTGTAATTTCTTGCTGACAGACTTACTTTATGTGTCTTGGTTGTTTTAAGTC
The DNA here is from genome assembly GCF_900518735.1 of Pseudonaja textilis. The sequence continues at coordinate 2,524,723 of NW_020769375.1, read as the reverse complement.
TGCTCTCCCATTCTTTCCTTCCTCAATCTCTTCCCCGTAGGTATGATGGCATAATGGTAACTGGAAGCGGGATGCTATTTAACTTTGCTTCAGTGGCTGGGAGTCCCTGGGAGCACTGAAGTGATTTGGTAGAATCATTTACATCAGTGTTTTTCAAACTTGACAATCTTATGTTGAGTGGGGGAATTCTGGGAGTTAAAGACCAGGCATCTTAAAGTTGTCATGTTTGAAAAAAACACTGATTTATACCCAGGAATCAGGCCCATTCTCAACTTATTTCCACTCCCAGGCATTAAGAGCGGGAGAGATGACACTTTTAAAAAAATACAAATAGAAAACAATGGGGAAGAAAAGAAAAGAAGCATAAGATTAAAATCCAAACAGTAAACTAGAAATCTAAAATGCCATGGAGATTATAGTTTTGGAACGTGTCTAATTACCTATGAAGTATTGAATATATAAAATCATTTAAAAAAAAAAAAATACTAAGAACTGCTATCCTGTCTTAAATTAGAGATACGTATTAGGAACCCTGGGTAACAGAGTATGACTCTAACTGAAATTATAAGCTAATTTAACACATAGTCTATTTTTCTTCTCCTCCTCTCTCCTTTCTTCCCTCTGTCCCTCCCTCCCTACCTCCCTTCCCCTTCCTGTTCCTCCTCCTCCTCCCTCTTCCATGTCTAGATCAAGCTTTAAACTACCTTTTTGTCTTAGTAGTTGACCAAAAAATAACTCATTATTGGTATATGTTTCTGGTACTAGCCAACATAGCAGCAGATGGCAGAGGTCTGTACTTGAGACTGTTGGTTTTACATTTAGGCATACCAACTCTCAACCTATCTAGGGTCCTGTCCCTGTAGCTGAACTAGTTCTTCAAAATGCAGGTTGAAGATCATCAGCTGGAACATATTCTCAGAACGCCTAAAACCAGATGAACCAGGTCAAACTGCTGTCTAAATGCCTGAAGGCTATAGAATTCCCCCCTTTCCTTCTTCACACTTCCTAAGATGCTAGATTAATACCCTCCTGTTCTATAAATCTTCCGTTTCTTTGTCAGCTGGGTGGTTATGCGTTCATAAAACACTGCCATTTATATTACAGAATGACCCATTTGTAATTCCTCTTCATCTCATGTAGATGTGCGCGTTGATGCCATTAGAAATGCAGCATAATCTGCTGCATAGTATTGAATGGAGTTCAAACACTTCTGTTTACCTGTGAAATTGCCTATTAAAATTACAATAAAACCATAAAAATGACTTTTATGTCGCTCCTCTGAGAAGAAGTTTCAATTTACTGGTTCATGTGGAAGTATCTTGCACTTAATTGTAAAACATTTTTAGACAGATTTACTCCGATATTACGTGATGTGTTGAATTCATTGAAAAACTGCTAGTGGGGAAATGTTAAAGCAACTCAGTCTTTTTTTATAATCTTTATGTTTATTTACAAGAAGGGGATTAGAAAATAAATCTTTTAATCTGTTGTATTTTTCCTATAATCCCTAGCCAGTTTTGTGGTTGTGCATTTTATTTCTTTTATATTTCTCCACTTAGCTGATCTTTTTTGAGGGCATTTTGAGAGAGGAATAGTTGAAACTGACATATTTAACAGTATTCACATGAGAGATTTGTCGGCTTTCATTAACAATAGAAAAGGATGACATTTGTACAGTATTTCTTTTTTTCAGCAAGAGTGTAAAAACAGTGTCTCTTTTTCTCCCTTTAGAAAGGTCAAAGATCATACTTTCTGGAACCACTCTTGCTTCTCGAATGTTCTAGAAAATGAACACCATCTAATTTTGGAATGTGTAACTTACACTCCTACTACTTAACCTTTACATCGTCAAGTTTCTTTCTTCTGATTTACAAAATGGCAGGCAGTCTGTCATGCCCCTGTCAGACTCTGAATCCAAGGAGGAAGACGATAGGGAGGGGAGGGGAGGGAGAGTGTGGCTCCATTGGCTGTGGAGGAGACTGGGGAAGGGCAAATTCCGGCTGGGCAGAGCAGGGGAGAGATAGAACAAGGGAGAGATAGAACAAGGGAGAAAGAGATCAGAGGAGGACCCAGGTCTACCCACTCTTCAGTTTAGGGCAGGCAGGGAGTAATGGAAAGGAGAGCAACGTGGGTTGTGTGGCTTACAGGGGAGAAAAGGGCCCTGATTTCCTTCATTAGCCACACCTGGGAATTAAATTTTGACTGCAGCAGCTGCTGGAAGCAAATGTGACTTTATCCTGTGTTGTTGTTGCTTATCTTTATTCCTGGCTTCTTCTCAACAGTGTGAGTTCTGCCATGCCTTTATGTCTGGAGTTCTTGCTCCTGCCCTGCCAAACTAATTACCCCAGTTTGGCTTGATTTGACTTAAAGTTACAGTTTTTGTTGACCATGTTTTGGACTTGATTCTTGCAGTTAAAGGCTGTTCCTGGGAGAGTTTTTCTCTAGCCAGAAGATAACCTGGACATTGGGGGCAAAGTTGGAGCTATTAAAGGGACTGTTATTGATTATCTGACTGTGTTGTGCCATGCCCCGGATCATCACACAGTCCTTGACTTACAACAGCTCGCTTAGTGACCGTTTAAAGTTACCACAGCACTGAAAAAAGTGACTTATGATCATTTTCCACCTTTATGACCATTTCGGCATCCCATTGGTCTTGTGATTTACATTCAGATGCTTGACAACTGACTCACATTTATGACAGTTGCAGTGTCCCAGGGTCATGTGATCACTTTCTGACAAGCAAACTCAATGGGGAAGCTAAGATTCACTTAACAACCGTGTTACTAATTTAACAACTGCAGCGACTCACTTAACAAATGGGGCAAGAAAAGTTTTAAAATGTCCAAAAGTCACTTAATAAATTTCTCACCTAGCAACATAGATTTTGGGCTCAATTTTGCTCATAACTTGAGGACTACCTGTACTATTTTCCCATTGCTAATGGAAATGGAGATACTTCTACGTATGTGATACCGTCATACCAGCTCATAGAAGATCTCCTGGACAGTAGGGAAAGGAGAAGTTTCTGGGCTCCCCTTAGGTCATTAGCAAAGAAGATCCGTATCTTACAGATACAGATAGTCAGAGTTGGAAGGGACCTTATAGGTCATCTAGTCCAACTGCCCAAGTGGAAAACCCTACATCGTTTATGACAAATGGCAGTCCAGTCTCTTCTTGAAAGTCTCAAGTGATGGTGCTCCCACAACTTCCAAAGGCAAAAGCTGTTCCATGGGTTGATTGTTCTCACTGTCAGAAAGTTTCTCCTTATTTCCAGGTTAAATCTCCTTGTTCGGTTTCCATCCATTATTCCTTGTTTGGCCTTCAGATACTTTGGAGAATAGCTGGACCTCTTCCTCCTCTCTGTGGCAGCCCCTCAAATATTGGAAGATGCTCTCCTGTCTCCCCTTGTCCTTCTTTCACTAGACTAGCCAAGCCCAGTTCCTGTAACCATTCATCATATGCCTTAGTCTCCAGTCCCCTAATCATCCTGGTTGCTCTTCTCTGTACTTTTTCTAGCATCTCAAATATCTTTTTTATAATGTGGTGACCAAAACTGGATGCAGTACTCTAGGTGTGGCCTTACTAACATGTGGCTTTTATAGAGTGATATTAGTCCCTCCCTTGATCTTGATTGTATCCCTCTGTTAATATAACTTAGGGTTGCATTAGATTTTTTTGGCTGCCACTGTACATGGCTGGCTCATATTTAGCTGGTTGTCCACTTAGACTCCAAGATCCCTCTCACAGTTACTGCTATTGAGCCTGGTTTCACCCAATCTATATGTGTAGTTTTGGTTTTTCTTGCCTAAGTGTAGGACTTTACTTTTCTCTTATGTAAGGTGACCTTTTCAGTTATTTCAGCAAACCACGTCTGTCTAGGGTTACCAGATATGCAGTCACAGGAAGACACCTCTGTTTTTCTTCCAGTTTTGTCCACTTGTCCTCCATCCAGCAAGCATAGGCTTAACATAAAATATTGTCCAGCCTTTTGAGTATCTTATTTTGCTATTGTTTCTGGACTGTTTTCACAACAGTTGTCATTCAAACTTTCGGGTACTGTGACCTTGCACATTAATTACCTCTTTCTTTTCCTCCCCCATTGACAGACTTGACAGCTTACATTTATATCATTTACATTTCCTTATTTCAGCAATCAGCTTCAGTCCACCTCCTTCAAAACTATGATCACTGTACATCACGTGACTCATCATATCTTTTTACAGTGAAATTTGCAAAAACATCTTCATTGATTCTAGATGATCACTAGAGTATGTTCTTTACAATAAGTTTGTTGTGAAAATGCTACAGTCTTTCTGAAGTTGGAAAAGGTAATTACATACACTTATATGTTTTTTTTTCCTGCTGCTTTTCTGCTGTAATTTTTGTTACAGATGCCATGAAAATTAAACATGTACTGCGTCCTCCTTCTTATCCCCCAGTTCCAATTTGTCCTCCTTTCCAATTGTCCATGACCTCCTTTGTCTGTTCAGATATCTGGTAACCCTACATGTGTCCGACCTTTATCTTCAGATTCATACATTCAGGACTGCATTATAAATTAAACTGAACTTGGGCTTCCTTGGGAATAATATGATAATGGTTGTTTTTAGATTCAGAAGACAAGGAAAAATCATATTAATATTGAAAGGTCTTCCAGGCCAAAGACAGAACAGTGTATATTTAGTCTTATCTTATCCTAACTTCATATGTTCACAACCATCCAAAATTATCCAACTAGTAGGAGTTGGAGTTAGTTAGTTGGAGTTGTTAGTTGGAGTTTGTTAGTTGGAACGCTGACATTATGGCCTTTTTAGGTTCTTCTCTGACTATGCTCATCTCCTGTACAAGCTTTTCATTCTTATTGTAAAACCTTCCATAGTTTTCCCTTTAATTTCTCAGTCACTATATCCCCATATAGAGTAGACTTATAACTTCAGTTGGTCAGCTGGCCAAAATCTTCCTCTGCAATAATTCCACCCTTTATTTCCAATGTTTTTTTTATTTTATTTTATTTAGAAATGCCTCTAAAATTACTCTGTAGTTATAAGTTTGTCGTGTTAAATGAAGCTGGATACACAGAAAGCTCAGGTACAGGTATAAGCAGACATTCTATACAGGTGTAAGAGGCATTCCAGTTTGCAGAAATAATGATTTTTCTAGACTCTAAATAAACAAAACAAAACAAAAAACAGCCAACCAGGCAGGGTGGGAAAATGGCCGAAACTTTGAGATAAGAACCCAAGTTTTCCTTTCCTTCCCTTCCTAAAATACTAGTTCCTCTGCTCAGAATCTGCAGTGGCCTTTGCCTTCTGCCAGCACTACTAGCTAAAATTTTGTCCTTCCTCACCATGCCTGGTCAAAGATCCAGTGGTTTAACACAAAGGTGTCCCTGCTCTCTGCTTGTTTAATAGTTTGAAATTGTTCACTGGTCTTAAGTGTGACCTTTTCTCAGGCTATCTTTCTATGAACAAGGATGAAAACAGGCTGGTCTCTGCTGCTCCCCAGGTCCTGTTTTTATATATGACAAACCACCTCTTACCACGGCATGTTCACTGTTCAGCTGTTAAATTTGTTATTAAACTTTATGGACCATAAACCCTGTGGATACAAGGAAACTGAAGAGCATCACTATTACAGGAGTGTCAAAGAAGGAGACATATTTCATAGCGTCAACACTGTGCATCACATGCCATGCGCACAGAATCTCCCATTGCTGTAAGCCTCTGTGCTTTTATTTGATCTATAAAACCAAAGCAGGCTGCAAATGCTGATAATTAGGCTCAGCGCATTCCCCCCCCCCCCCCAATGAATTAAGCCAGTTCATAAATCAAGCTGAACATAAATTGTTGGGGAAATATGAAATGTTTCAGTTTAGTTACATCTTTGATTGATGTCCGTTCTGACAGGTATCCATTCCCAGTTTCTTGGGGAAAAAAATAACTCTAGATTTCCACTATGGAAGAAATACAACATTCTTTAAGAAAAAAATGCAAAAAAAAAAAAAAACCAACCCTGCCCAAAACATACCTTACCAGCATCTCTTCCACAGCCTTCAGAAACAGAGCCTTTATTTTGGTGAGTTATCAAGGGACGCTGAGCTTGTCGATCAGAAAGGTTGGAAGTTTGGTCGTTCGAATCCCTAGCACCGTGTAATGGAGTGAGCTCCCATTACTTGCCCAGTTTCTGCCAACCTAGCAGTTTAAAAGCATGTGAAAATGCATGTAGAAAAATAAGGACCACTTTGGAGGGAAGATAACAATGTTCTGTGCGCCTTCAGTGTTTAGTCATGCTGGCCACATGACCACGGAGACGTCTTCAGACAGCACTGGCTCTTTGGCTTTGTAACGGAGATGAGCACCACTCCCTAGAGCTGGAAATGACCAGCATGTATGTGCAAGGGGAACCTTTACTTTTATAAAGGGAAACTGGGTACCTTCATCCTTTCAGATGCTTCTAAGACTCACCCCTCTTTCCCTTGGCCCTTTCCCATGTTTAGAACCGGTTTTTCAACACGCCGGGCAAATCCAAGCATTAAATGAATGGTGTTCTCCATTTTAGGATGCTTACCTTTCCAGAGCTATTTAGAAAGCTTTTGATTAAATAACAGTAGAAGAGCACAAGCTATAAAACAGCAAACCACAGCACTAAGCAGCATTAAAATAGCAGCAGCAGTTAAACCATTATTAAAACGGAGTGCCATAAAATCATCCCAAAACAGACTGAGGTTTTTTTTTTTAAATAGCACAGTGTTCTGTGCTATGAGAGGAAGGTCACTAATGAGAGGAAGGTCGCTAAATATCTGCTGGCCACTGATTCCAGGAGGCCACACAGCAAGTCTGCAGTGCTTCATTAAATATAAGTAACCTTCGATACAGCTTCAACTTTTACCCTTTCAGTGGTGGAATGGGAAGACTCACGGGGCCAGGTGGCTATGGATGGCTGGGTGTGGACATCTGATTGCAGACAGGTGGGCATGGCTGAGTCGGCCTAGCCAGGTCAGCGCGGAGAACTAGGTGCACCCCACTTGGCCGAGATGACTTGGGGTTGCTGGGTGGGCGTGGCCTGCTCCACACAGCCAACTGGATGTGTGACCAATTTACACCTAGTTCTCCACGCTGACCTGGCCATGCTGACCCAGCCACACCCCACCTGGCTCCAATCAGATGGCTGTGCCCACCCAGCCATGCCCCTTGGCCTCTGTGAGTCATCATACACCCTTTTAGCAGTTGTACATGAGTTGGCTCTCCTTCTAAATACCCAAAGTTTGGCTTGGTTCTGAAATGTATTTCCCCTCTCAAAAAAATAAATAAATAAAAACCCTAGGGGTTGTGTTCTGAGCTGCTAAACAATTTGGAGACATTCAATTTGACAGTTCCATCTGAACAATCAATCTGATTTGGAAAGTTGACTTGGTTCAGAGATTTGATCCAACGGGCTGTAAAAATCAAATATCTGAATTTCACAAGGGTTTGGTCCTCAGAATGTAATACTAGATTCAGATATGAAGCAGCAGTTAATATAACTGAGGCACAAATTCCCACTTACCTGGAATTTGTAACTTTTAAAGAATTATTTCTGTTCCATCCGATACCTGCTTAAGCTCCAAAATTCTCTATCATTGGGCACATTACTCACATCCATCCTTATGCCTCTATCTTAGAAATGTATCTAGTCTCCTGGTCCAGTATAAATTATGGCATTATCATGTGATTAATTGTGGGCATTTTGAATTTTTAGGTAAGAACTTGTTACAATTCAGTAGTGTGTGTCTCTGTGTGTGTGTGTCTGTGTGTGTATACATACATACCCTGTTTCTCCAACAATACGGCCTCCCCCAATAGGAAGTCCCAGCATGTTTTATAGGCATGAAATGAAATTAGGCCCCTCCCCCCGAAATTAAGGCCTATATTAAAACATGCGAAATGGGGGGGAATTGTGGGGGGGGGGCTTGCCGTTAGGAAATACTCTTGTTGCACACCTGGATATGGCGCTGCCTGCGTTGACCCCGATACAAAGTGCCCCACCAATGCCGAGGTCAACATCCAAGCCGTCGCCACCACATTAGAAGATGAAAATTTGGTTTGGGCCGCACATAAAATAAAATAACAGTAACAATACCTGATCATCCAAAAAAACCATAGAAAACATAGTTAACATATTAAATTTATTTGGAAATGAAGTTAGTGAGATGTTTTTATTATTAATTATTTATTAAAAATTATTTATTTTTTATCACAGTTTTTTTATCATGGTTTATTTTCCGGCCAAATTTTGCGGGTGGGGGAGAAAGGTCGCCCGCCTCGCGCCTACCTCTCCTCCTGCAAATGGCCCGGCTGGATGAGGCAGGACTGGAAGGCAGAAGCAGCAGCAGCGGCGGGGGCAGAAGCAGCGGCGGGGGCAGTGGCGGCGGGGGCAGAAGCGGAGGCGGCGGGGGCAGGAGCGGCAGCGACGGCAGGGGCAGAAGTGGCAGCGGGGGCAGAAGCGGCAGGGCAGAAGCGGCGATGATGGCGGTGGTGGCAACAGCAGGAAGTGGCGCTCTGACGGCGCCTGCTTTTTCTGTTGCTGCTTGGCCTGGCGCTCGCCTCGCCCTGCCTCGCGCCTGCTTCTCCTCCTCCTCCTCACTGGCTCTGGCACAAAGGTTGGGGTGGGCACTGGGCCGCATTATAAGGTAACCTGGGCCGCATGCGGCCCTTGGGCCGCAGGTTGGACAAGCCTGATTTAGGCCATTACATGCAGGAGAAATATCTCACATTAAAATGGTTTCAGCAACCATAACCCTTCCCCTATTTATAAATGATTTAGTGCTTTTTAGAAATATGATCACATTTTCTTGTCCTTTCTTGGGATTGTAGATGATCCTGATCCTGTATCATAAACGTTGCATAGAGGACAAAGAATGTTGTGCCCTCCTGGTCTCCCTAAGCTGCCTTATGTTCACAAATAGCATAGCCACAGAGTTTCAGAGAATGAAAGGATCATGAAGTGATCGGTTCGCAAGGAGATGGATGGAATTCCATACTTCCTTACAAGAAACCACTGTTTGGGCATACTTTTTAGGAAAGCAGTGGCTTTTGGTTAATTTTTTTTGTTTTGTAGGGCTGTGAAAAGGCCTGACCCAGTGAAATCATTTTTAAGTGACATTGCCTAAATTTTTGAGTGTATGGACTTTTGCTTTCAATGGAAGAAGGATTCTGTCAAAGATGTATCTTCTATGACACCATCTTAGCAGTGGTGGTATTCTACCGGTTTGGCCCAGTTCAAGTGAACCGGTAGTAAAAAATGTTACCATTCGGCCGAACTGTTTTTTTTTTCTTTTTCTCCCAACGATCAGCTGTTCTAATGATCAGCTGTGCCGGAATCCCCCTCGCTGTCTTACTGCTTTTCCCAGGAGGCTTCCCTGAGGCCCAGGAGGCAAAAAAATGGAGCGTGGGGAGGAGGAGGAGGAGGAGGAGGAGGAGGAGGAGGAGGAGGAGGAGGAAGAAGAAGAAGAAGAAGAAGAAGAAGAAGAAGAAGAAGAAGAAGAAGAAGAAGAAGAAGAAGAAGAAGAAGAAGAAGAAGAAACACCCACCCAGTCAGATGACCACGCCCACCTAGCCATGCCCAAGAACTGGTAGTAAAAATATTTGCATCCCACCCCTGCATCTAATACAATGAAGCTTTCCCAATTGCAAATTAGTTACTTACCTACTTCGATTCCCTCTCCCAGTTCCATCTTACTCCAATTCATGTATGCACTAATAAATATTATCTTGACTCAAACATAACTCTTGATATCTGCCTCTAAGCAGCTTTATAAGAAGCATTCAAGAACATTACTCACTTCTTCTGGGATGTTTTTCCCAGGTTCCCTTTGTAGACCACACCACTACAATTCTCAGGTAGTTTCCTCCCAATCCAAATCCTAATCAGAGGCAGTTCTGGGATTGATAATCCACTGAAAAATGTGGTTCTTTCTCTGACAGTCGCAGTGTTTCTTTATCTCTCAATATTCCCTTTTTATTAAATGACGTTTTCTTTGTGTTTTAAAACGTTGTTAAATTTCTATGATGCCTTTCCAAAGCAGCATAAATAGGGCTTATTTCCTCCCATCAGGGATGCTTCAACCTGGAATATTAAAACAACACCTTGATTTAATCCTGGCCTTTTGATCATGGGGGCAAAGGGCTGTTTGTTAAAATTTAACGATCAAATTCTCATTTATGTAATTCATTCCTTTTGCATTCATTTAGGTTATTTGCCTAAGCATCAACTTCACATCATTTGTGTAATTATATAAAGCTGTACAAAACTGTCAGCTTTTCATCATTTGAAAAGGCATCAGGGCACACAGGATTAAGCTGCATTATAACCCAGATGACATAGTTTGACACAAATAATACCAATAAACCATGCAACCAAGCACTGTATAGTTGGTGGTTTTCTCCCATGAGAGCAAGTTAGCTAACCTTCACTTAGCTGATCTCTTCTAACAACTCTGTTTTTCATAAGGCATCTTGGTGGGATTATCTTCTACAAATATGGACTGGTGGGTATTTTATTGGTAGTGTGCTTCTATTCATCTCTAAACCCTACAGTAGCTGGATCCCTAAAGACAGGCCTATGAAACCTTTTGTTCATAGGAAACCTTAGCCTGCTTCTTCTGGGTTGCATTCTGATTGCCTGTTCTTGACACTTCTGTACTCTCAACTTGGTATTTATTTCTTCTCTGCTCTTCATTGCCTGCTGATCTTTAAATTCTCCACCGGAGTTCTCTACTTTTGTTTTGGACTGAATTCTTGTAACATTAGTGAAATGACTTGAGGACTGTTTCTTAGCATTCTTTCTGTGTTTCCTAACTCCCAAATCCTAGAAGAAATCATTTTGTCATAATGGGTTAGCAGCTTTGTTTCTTGCTTTTAAATGGCTTCTAAATGGATGGAAGAATTTTCTTTCCTTGTTCCGGAAATACACATTTGCAACCAACTTTTGTGCCTTTCTTTCTCTTACGTCTTTTAGCTGAGAGGTTACGCAAAGGAGTGAATCAGTATCTTTTTGAGATACTATACTTCTAATATCCATCCATTCATCCACCTTCCTACCTAACTACTTACTTACCACCAACCTACCTAGTTACTTACCTATCCATCTGTCTGTCTGTGTTTCTATCATCTATCTATCTATCTATCTATCTATCTATCTATCTATCTATCTATCTATCTATCTACTTACCTATCTATCTATCTATCTATCTATCTATCTATCTATCTATCTATCTACCTATCTTTATTTGATTCTTCAGACAAGGCACTAATTGCAAAAATGTATTGTGTAAAAAAATACAGGCACAAATGAAATAGACCTGACCTAAATATTTGTCACAGTGTGAGTGATTAATGGTTTGGAGAAATGAGATGACTACTTTAAGAACTGGCGTTTTCTGCGCAGTAAAGAGATGTGATTGAACTGCTTAGTACTTATTAAAGGTTGCTATGAAAATACTGTAATTTACATAGTTGTATATCCTGGTGATGATTTTATCATTACTCCCAAATAAAAAGCAGAATGCAACTCCTTGGCCCTTAAGCCAAGGAGTTGCATTCAAATAAAGCTTGATGAAGAATAACGTTTTTTTTTTTTTTTTGCAAAATACTGGCAACGGAGAAGTAGAATAGTATTCTTGCTAAATGGCTGAGTTCTGGGACCCCACATTCAAATCTTGTCCCTGCTGTGAACTCACTTAGTTGCCTTAGGCAAGCTCTTTCCTCTCATCTCCAGCTTTTTCTCCCCCTACTGTGTCTGTAACACAGAGATAATATTACTCATCTATTATACAGGGTTGTTTGAAGGATTACTGCAGAAAGGTACGTGAAGAGCTTTGAAAACTCGCATGTGCAATAGAGATGCAAACCCTTGCTGGTGTAGAGAGGGTGCAGGGGGAATTGATAGAGCCATGTTGAGGTGCAAAATATGTCAGAGTCGGGGATCAGGCTGAACCCCGGGGAAACTGATACCCTGAGTATCTGATGACGTGACTTCAGACAGAGTAGGGATATCTTCTGGAGAAAAAATTTAAGGTCCACGAGGACATAAATAGGGTTTGTTTGTCTATTTATTTATTAAATTTATATGCTGCCCATCTCGCTCTGAAAAGGAACTCTGGGTGACATATAAATACATAGTCTAAGACTTATTAGTAGGGCAGGTGTTCTGACCTAGGCTTCCTTAGAAAGCATAAAACACAGTCTTAGTCCCAGCAAAACCTTTTATTTCCACGGCTGTGAATTACGTTCATTCACAGCCTGTAAGGCTTCTCAAGCAGTCTTTCAGGGGGATGTTTATAAACACCCACCTTATCGCACTTGGAATGCTGCCAGAGAACTAATTGCCAAATGCAGGGCAAGACCAAACTCGACACAAAGTCAAATGGAACTTTTCAAAGCTTGAATCGACCAGACAAACTAATTGCTTTCTGCAAAAGCTCACATCCCGTTTGCTCCTCTTTTATGTCCCATGGGAGGAGCCAGTCATCTCCGAGGTGTGGCCTTTCTCCTGAGTTGACCCTGCTTTCTTAATTGCTCTTGTCTTCTGGTAACCCTGTGCATGCGCAGGCTGGGAACCAGTTCCAGAAACTCCCCCGCCTCACTGCTGTCTGAGTCTGAAGGCAGCTGTTGACTGCCAGCCTGCCCTAGCCCCATCCCTGCCTCCGATGCAGAGCCCTCATCCGAGCCCTCCTCAGCCTCCAAGACTGGCCCAGGTCCTCACTGCTGTCTGACACTGCTGCCAGCTCTGTCAGCCTCTGGCGGGCCACAACAGCAGGTCAACCCAAGAGGTCAACATAGGGCTATCATAAAGTGCTCCCTGATGCTTTGCCGTTTGCCTATTTAAAAGCTTAGCTTGTCAGATAAACTTATATGGTTTGTAAACCATGGCTTGTGGCTTCTGTGCTTGGTCAACCAAGACACTTGTGATATTCAGTAGAACAGTGTGAAGGAGAGGATACCATAGCATGGTGGGAACATCAGACCAACACTGGCAATTTAGTCTCATTCTTCAGTCCTGAAAATCCTTTTGTTTATGAATCCTTCTTCTGTTGCTGACTTTTTGAGTAATATCTTTTCATATTTACACAGCAGTGAATATTCCATTACTACTACTATTACTTCTACTATCACTATTATTAGTACTATTAGATTTTCAGAAGATAAGGGTGGCTAAAGTAAAGATCCACATGCCAGTGAGAAGTGGGTGGTTGTGAGGTCATGTAGATAATTTCATTTTTCTTTCTACTAAGCAAATACTTACTGTAACTCATATTCATATTCCAATCTAATTTTGTTTTTCAGCTAGAAGAATGAATGAGCTGGGTGGACTTCCTTTGAGCCCTTTGCATATTCTCCCTCTCTCCCCCCTCCCTCTCCTTCCCTCTCTTTTTATCATGAAGAACATTGACACCATGTTTTAAACTGTGCTGTGTTTGTGAGTTCATCTCTTGAACTGAACTGGGCAGTTTTCCAGCAATGGAAATTCCTTCTTCTCCTTTGTGATAAAACTATGGAAACATGAATTTCATCAGTTCAGAAGACTTTAGTCCAGGACTCTGGGAAATTAAAAGGAATACAGCACATTTAGAGAAAAGGTTCTCAGCTATACAGATTTGCTAATAGACGCCACAACTTTCCTTCTCTGATTCTTCACTTCAGTGACTTTTGGAAATATATACTTTTGAAGTATCTTAATAGTTTCTAATATAGAAAAGTTGCATCTTTTTCACCAAATGTATTATCTTTTCCTATCCTCTCCCCTCATCCCAAAACTTACATTACTTTACTTCCAACCAAATATGAAATCAAATCTTGGGCAAATGAGTTGCTAAAGGCATGATCCTCTCTTCTAATACCTTCTTAACATCATTAACACTCAGGGCCATCATCAACAAATGACTTCAACAAATTCTAAAGAAATAGAAATTTATGAATCCTGGCAATGCAAAGATGTTGGGAGCTTGTGGAATCAAAGATTGGACAGTTCAAGGACAGAAATACATCAAAATACCCCACCTTTTTTTTTTTACATGTATTGCTTGCACTGCACACATACAAAGGGCAAGGGGCATCTACCACCACCATCCCCGCTAGACTGGCAAAAATGTTTGTAAATCAAAATCTGGAATGCTGGAAATGCAAGAAAGAAAGGGGTACATACTTTCATATGTGGTGGACCTGCCCAGAAGTCAGAAAATATTAGAATAAGATTCGAATTTGGCTGGAAGAAGTAATAAAACAAAAAACTGAATTTCAACCAGAACTATTTTTATTGGGCATAATAAAAGAAAAACATAGTAAAACCGATAGATATATCATTCTACATATAATAACTACTGCTAGGATCCCATATGCACAAAAAGGGCAAGGGGCTATGATCATCCAATTGCTTCTCTCATTTTGACATCACTGTCCCCAGCGCCGAATTTCCTGGCTCCAGGAATCTTCTTTAGAGTAGTAGATGTTGTCATCTACTCCTAAGCATTTCAAGACGGTGAAGAAGAATCTTAAAGTCTTAACCCATCATTCTTGCTCTGATCCCATTCCTGCAGTCTCTGGGCCAAGTTGGAATTTGTAATAGCAATAGTAATGGGTTGCTTTCACATACATTTTATCCATCTTGAGAAGAAAAAGGCTGCTTGTTCACTTGACACTGTGTCATTGGAACTCGGCTGCTAAGAATTTTACCTTCTTTGCTATCTATAGCTCACTGGTGACTCTTCCCAGAGCATGAAGGTTAGAAGGTTGATTATTTCTGACCTGATAGGTTTTCCGTGGAGACGTTAGATATAGAAACCTTGCTCTTTTTTTTTTTTTTTAATAAAAAATTGAATGATACCATGCTTGGTCTGGTAAAATAGATATTCTACATTGTTGTTAGACAATGCGATAAAGAGTGAAATTGATTATGACTTATTGGTATCTTACTTCCCTCGAGCCATTATTGTGTACTTTTTTTAAAAAAAGTGTCCCTGAAAGGCAAATATAAAACTTCACAGTGCAATACCAGCATATAAGCTTTCCACTTTGCTTGGTTTGTTATTAAGCTGCGGTTAAGCATGGCCAGCAATCTGTGTCCAAGGTTTTATAACTGCTTCATATTCTCCCTCCCTTCCCCGCTCTCTTCCTTTCTTTCTCTTCCTCTCTCTCTTCTTTTCTGTCTCTTCCATTCTTTATCTTTCTTTTCCTATCACTTTCTCTTCTTTCCTCTTCCCCCCTCTCTTCATCTCTCTCTTCCTTTGTCTCCCTTTCTCTCTCTCTCCTTTCTGTCTCTTCCTCTTTTTTCCTCTTCCCCCCACTCTCTCTTTCATGTTAAAACAAAACTAAACCCTGTGTGGGTCTGAAAGAGGATGTCTTTGTCTAGTAAGCAGGTTCACTGTTGTAAAGGTGAAACAGTAATAAATTAATCTTCAGGGGGTAAGGTTGTCAGCTGGCAGGAAGTAGGAGAGGCTGGAGAAGTACATTGTGGACAGCACAAGAAGATGTTGGGGGTCACCAAAATAGGAGTGGAAGGATTTTCAGACATCTAGCAAGTAACTTCAGGTGGTTTCCACACTGAGCATTTATTTCTATATTCACATGCTTACTGGTAGACCTGATTTGTATATCATCCATTTTTGAAGGTTCTGGGAGGTTGCCCACCAAAATCAGCCTAACAAGAAACAAAGAAAGCAACCTTCCTCAAAAAGGATAAATAAACCCACCCATAATATAAATAATAATCAAGAAACACGCAGTCATGAACCTTCACTCACAACATGTCCTCCTCCTACACTAGAAAGAGCAAGTAGATTGTGGGACCAATCTCCTGGAATTCACATTGTGTAGATCCATGGGTATTAGTTGACCTCCACTGGTTAAGACCCATACTTTGCCCCACAACTTCATTTTTGCCTTCTTTTCCCACCATATACATGAAACAGGAAACTTGAAATACTTCAGAGGGAAGATATAAATATAGATTTAAAGCCAAAGGCACCTTGAATGTTTTAATATTTGGAGTAGATGAATCCTAGATGCCTCTTCCCCATCTTTCCATCTGTCTGTCTATCTATCTATCTATCTATCTATCTATCTATCTATCTATCTGTCTGTCTGTCTGTCTGTCTGTCTGTCTGTCTCAAGGCAATTATAAATGCACTCTTTGCTCCCTCTCCTTCTCCACATAATCCTACAAGCAGGGTAGAAAGAAAAAGTCAGTTCCTAAAACATCCAGTGAGCTGCCACAGCTGATGGGGGGACTTGAATCTGGATCTCTCTAGACAGGGTCCCATACTCTAACCCAGCAGTAAATTTTCCCAAGAAAAACTGGGACTATTGTGGAGGGCTCCCGGCTGCACTCTGCCCACTCATCACAAGGCCATGCTTCAACCAAGGTGCAAGTGGGTGACCACCACTCTCTCCTCAGTCTGCTTCAGGTGAGGGGGAGAGTGCTGTGCAGCCAGAAAAATGCTTCCTCTCCTCACCCACCTGCCAGCCAACTGAAGGTCCAGCACTGGGCAGAGCTGGACCTGACTTGGCTACTTCTTCTGCCCCACTAAAAAGGTATAGGTAAAGGTTCCCCTCGCATATATGTGCTAGTCGTTTCTGACTCTAGGGGGCAGTGCTCATCTCTGTTACAAAGCCAAAGAGCCAGCGCTGTCTGAAGACATCGCTGTGATTATGTGGCCAGCATGACTAAACGCCGAAGGCGCACAGAACACTGTTCCCTTCCCACCAAAGTGGTCCCTGTTTTTCTAATTGCATTTTTTAATATGTTTTCGAACTGCTAGGTTAGCAAAAGCTGGGACAAGTAAGGGGAGCTCACTCCATTACGCAGCACTAGGGATTCAAACCACTGAACTGCCAGCCTTTTGATTGACAAACTCAGTGTCTTAGCCACTGAGCCACCGCGTTCCTGCTCTGCCCCGCTATGGTGCACTTATTTACAGTTGATTTCCAATTGACCTTATGACAGCCCCAAAGGGGAATTGGACAACTTGCTGCAGCCAACTCACCATGGCCAACTTGTTGGCAGACAACTCACTGCAGGACAATTTTAACAATTTAATTATTTAAAATAAATAAAAAGTTATTTTAAATTTTGCTATTCACATTCCCCCTTTTTTGCATCCTTTCTATAATGATTCTATTCCACCATTTCTTTGATAGTAGTGTAATTCTTGCCCGTAGCGAGTTGGCCATAGTGAATTGTTCCAAAGTCGGGTGGGATTCAAAATGTTTAACAACCGGTTCTGTGGGCATGGCTAAGCGGGCGTGGATAGGCAAGTATGGCCATGTGACTGGGTGGACATGGCTTCTTTTTGGCAGCACTCGCCCCACTCACGCTCCATTTTTGGGCCCGAGGGAAGCCTCCGGGGGGGAGGGCATTTTTGTTCCCAGGAGGCTTTCCTGAGGGCCAGGAAGGCAAAAAATGGAGCAAGGGGAGGCACAGCATCATCACCCCCCCCTCCACACACACACTTCTTTTTGCTTCCTGGGCATCAAGGAAGCTTCCTGGGTGAAGCAGTAAGACAGCAAGGGGGATCCCGGCACAGCTGATTGTCGGAACAGCTGATCGTAGGGAGGAAAAAAAAAAAGAAATACCTTAAGGAGTGACTGGGTGGGGGGAGAATGCAGTCAGCGATGTCAGGCATGTGCGCGATGTCCCACGTGTGCTATAAGGACTGGGCGCAGAAGGGAGGGGACAGAAGAGAGGGGAGGGGGCACCCAGGGGCACGATTTGCCGGTTCTCCAAACTGTAACAACTAATTCTATAGAACAGGCCCGAACTAGTAGAATCCCATCCCTGCCCAAAGTCTGTTGGCTGTGGCGAGTTGGCTGCAACAAATTATCATAGACCCCAGCCAAAGGACCGGATGTGGACCTGGGACCCTAAAATGTCCATTCAACTCTAACCATTAGTCTTCAACCATAAACATAGTTGGAGGCATCCTCCTAGCTCTGGGATTCAGCTTCAGTTGACATTACAGGATTATCTGTATAGAAATAGGTTTGTGAGTTCCCACTGCACACTTCCATTTCAAAGCCCTTGGTTCTGGGTACATATTTACTTAAAGCATTGCATATATTTATTTTTCATTAAGCCCCAGAGTGTAGCAGAGATATATATAGGCCACTAGCTTTTGC
Source organism: Pseudonaja textilis (assembly GCF_900518735.1). Next base: position 2,506,571 of record NW_020769375.1, on the reverse strand, counting down.
AGCTGAAGAACCCCAGCTCACACAAACACACACACATGCGCATACCCTACCAAATCTTTTAGCTTTGAAGAAAGTAACTTATTTTTTTCACCAGCTGTCGTGATGCTGTTGAAATCATTGTAAATACACTTCCCAAATGTATGAAAACTGAGAATTTATCGGAAAAGGCTCTGACATTCCCTGAAAAGATAATAATGGTGTATGCTAACAAGAACTTGAGCTGGGGGGAGGGAATGTACATTTCTCCTTCAAACTGATCGCTCACTTTATACCTGCACATTACAGTTTCTTTTAAGTCTGCTATAAAAAGCTCTGTTTAGTATTTCGTTTTTTTTTTCCCCTTGAAAGGGCTCCAGGCAAATTTCCATTGAAAAAGGCCACAGTAATGAACTTGAAGTGTAGCTTTCTCCATAAAAGAATTCATTACACGCACAAGCATGTTTTCTTTTAGCTTTTGTTAGTTTTGCATTCTCTCTCTCTTGAAAAAACCAAAAGTGTCTCCTTTTAGAGATAACATATTTTCCCAATCAATAGACTAGGATTTCTGTTTTCACATTGTAGAACAAGTGAGCCCCATAGCAATGTTGTCATGCAGGGAAGGAAAATAGTAACCATGAAAGAACATCCATTTTATTTTCAAAATGTGTTTCTTCAACCCCTTTTAATAACTATAACTCAAAGACAGACTATTGATATCATTTGAAAAGATTCAAAACTCAGCACACTTAGGGTTTTTTTTTTCCCCTGTGCCCAAAAGGCGTTCCTCACCCCACCTTATAATCCCAGTTTATACTGCACATCTTACAATTTTTAATGTACTGATTCTCTCTAGCCATTGGCTTTCCTTTTACCACAGCAGCTTATAAAATGGAAATTCAGGAAAGGAATCATTTGGGGGGGGGGGGGGAAGGGGAGGAGGAGAGCGTTAATTAAACATCCTTTTAAAAATCAAATTTGGCACAACCAATATGCTTTAAAACAGAGTCCCTCCTGTAAAATGAGAGTGGATGGTGACAGAACCTAGTCCAAACAAAATGGCCAACCTCTGAACCTGACGTTCACTTTTGCTAATTTAAAGCATTCAGCTGTACCACTGTTAATCTTATTTCATTACCAATAGTGCTCAGAAGATAAATGTCTGCAGTTAGACTAAAGGAAGGAGAATTGATGCTTTTTTCCTCCCTCTCCCTTCCAATCCAACCCAACCCAACCAGCAACTGTAGGAGCGACTCAGATGCCAGCTTTTGCTTCTTTGGTAGCAGCAAAATCATCTCCAGAATATCACAGAAGAGAGAGAGAAAGAAGGAGAAAAACGAGCACACCAGAAAAGAACACAAGGGCTGTCTCTATATTTTGGAGGTTCTTGGTTCTTTATCCACTATAGTATAGTAATGACATTTGACTAGAGGTGATAACTGCTAATTGATTGTATTTCAGAGATGGTATTCAACCGGTTCGTACTGGTTCTCGAGATCCGGTAGCGAAAATTTTGACTGGCTCAGAGAACCAACAAATACCACTTGTGGCTGGCCCCACCCACCCACCCCCACTCTTGCCCCTCCTATATTCCCTTGTTTTTTTTAGCTCAGCTGATTTGCATGGCAGAGCAGATTGCCACGCCTCAGCTGAGCTAAAAACACCCCAGCTCACCAATTTTCATACAGAGGGTAGTCTCTGAGTCCTGCACACGCATGCCCGAAGCACGTGTTAGTCATGTGCACATGTTAGGTGCACCTGTACCTGTTAGGCGCACCAGCATTGATACAGAGGGCAGTCTTTGAGCTCTGTGCGCAAAGCGCTCTCTCCTAACCAGTAGGAAAAAAATTTGAAACCCATGCCTGACTGTATTCATTTCCAAAAAAGATGCATTACTTCAGAACTCATGGGGTTCAACCCATTCATTTAAAACAACAGATACTTACTTCATATGCACAACCAAGATGGTCTCAAAGATATGACCAATCATCAGCTCAAGGACCAGCGACTTTTACTCATAACTTCCATAGAAGAAGGCTGCTCAGAAGTCCTAGCTCCAATTCTTTGGGTCTGTCCCTACTCCTGAGCTGAAGTGTTTTCTGCTTAGGGGGAAAGTGTTTTCTTTTCATGGGGTTCAAATGCAGTACCCTTCTGCAGTTCTTTAAAACAGTTGTGTCTTTTCCTGAAATAAGAAAAATGCAATTCCCTCTGTATGCATTCTAATACTTGATTTGGTTCTCAGCATCCTTCCCCACACTTTACTCACAAATTCCTCTGTTTTAGAAAACTTCCAGTCCCTTATTAGCTTTCCTCCAGGACCAGCATTGGTCTTATAAATGTCCCTTATCTCCAGGCCCTTATCCATAGTGAAGTATGTCTGGCCAGACCTTTGTTTCCTGCTCTCTGTCCATGATTTTGGCTTCGTCTGATCCTCAGCTCATGAGTGAGGCAGAATTAAGTTATTTTTAAGGTTGATATTTTCTCCTTATCCCAGCCATGTCTAAGGTGTCCAAAACCTCTGAGCTTTGGCCACTCATCACCTTGGAAGGAAGTCAGATGATTGCAGTACTCAAAAAGGAGACAGTGATAGAATAGGGATCAGCAATAGCTAATTTCAAGGTGGTGTCATTTTCTACTGACACAAGGATGGGCAGGAGTAGGGACAGACCAAAAGAATTGGAGCTAGGACTTCTGAGCAGCCTTCTTCTATGGAAGTTATGAGTAAGAGTCGCTGGTCCTTGAGCTGATGATTGGTCATATCTTTGAGACCATCCTGGTTGTGCATATGAAGTAAGCATCTGTTGTTTTAAACGAATGGGTTGAGATTCTGAGCTTCAAAGTGGAAACACATAGGAAATACAGCATTATATAGTTAGTCCTCGGCTTATAATCACAATTGAGCCCAAATTTTACGTTGCTAAGTGAGACATTTGTTTAGTGAGTTTTGCCCCATTTTATGACCTTTCTTGCCACATTTGTTAAGTGAATCTGGCGCCCCCGTTGACTTTGCTTGTCAGAAGGTCACAAAAGGAATGCTGCAACCATCATAAATGTGAGTCAGTTGTCAAGCATCTGAATTTTGATCATGTGACCATGGGGATGCTGCAAAAGTTGAAAGTGTGATAAATGGTCATAAGTTACTTTTTCAGTGCCAAGGTAACTTCAAACAGTCACTAAGTGAATTGCTGTAAGGCGAGGTCTACCTGGATTTTGAGATCCAGTGTTTTTATAGCAACAATGCAACCGTTTTACTCCTGAAATACACATAATTTTCAACTGGCTCATCTGTCATACTGCCTTATAAATTGGGACATCCTATAGGGTGTCAAAGAGGGACATGGTGGCTCAGTGGCTAAGACGCTGAGCTTGTCAGTGAGAAAGGTTGGCAATTCGGCGGTTCGAATCCCTAGTGCCGCGAAACAAAATGACCTCCCATTACTTGTCCCAGCTTCTGCCAACCTAGCAGTTCAAAAGCATGTAAAAATGCAAGTAGAAAAATAGGGGCCACTTTGGTGGGAAGGGTAACAGCGTTCCATGCGCCTTCGGCATTTGGTCATGCTGGTTACATGATCACAGAGATGTCTTCAGACAGTGCTGGCTCATCGGCTTTGTAACGGAGATGAGCACCACCCCTTGGAGCCAGAAAACAACTAGCACGTATGTGCAAGGGGAACCTTTACCTTTTTTTAAAAAAAAATAGGGTGTTAAATATGTTTTTGTTTTCCATCAGATATACTGATTCTAAGCTTCTCATTCTAAGTTGAGAAGCTTAGTGTACAGTACACTAAGTACAATAGGACTGTCCTTTTTTTTGGTCAATGATCAGCAAGGTTCCCTCTGTTCCCCCTAGGAGTGAAAAAGTAAGCAGGCCAAGCAGGGGTAGGTTTTTAATAGAACTGTTTCTCAGTAAAAAAACTGACCTTGAAGGATCTGTTTCTTCCCTTTCTGCACAAGTCAAAATATGCAAATTAAGAGTGGCACCTCGAACCTTCCAGTGCGCTATTAACAGTTCTTATGAAGGCCATGGAAATATCACATTTTTAAAAAGATCCTTCATCAGCACCTTAGTAGTTATCTGGTTGAAGACAGAGGCGGTGGGGGGTGAGGGGAAGAATATTAGAGCTGCAATCTTATAACTTGCCTATTCGAAAAGGAGTCAGGGAGTTGAAACCGTTGAGGGTTATTTCGAAGTAGCCGCGTGCAAGATTGTACCGTAAAGCAATTGGAATGCCTCTCAGTTTTGACCCGGTGATTTCAGTAGAATTGATAGGCAGAGAAATCTCAGTTTTATGTGCTGCTTACGTCATGCTGGAATAGGGATTGCTTTTGGACTTCCAGTGCATTTCCCAAAGATGCCGTCCAACTTTGAATGACTTTGTTTCTTTCCACGGAAGGCTTTGTGCGTTGTTTTATAAAGAATGCTGTTCCAAGGGATTTTGCTTCCTGGGGTGAAGACAAGGTGGCAGTTGTATCTATACCAGATTTGATGCCAGCTGGACTTAAGGATGATTCAACAATAACTTTGCAATCACATCTTTCATCACTTCACAGAGCAATGCATTAAATTGGGGCAAAACAGTAGCATGTTCCTCGGAATTTCACTCCTGACTTTTCCTACAAGTTCCTATGACGTAAATTACCCATCCGGTTTTACCTGAAGACGTTGAAGCTGTAAGCTGACAGGCAGTTGCTTCTTTCAAACTTTCAGCGTGTCTGAAAATTTTCCCACATCCACACTCTGGAAAGCTGAAATACTTCTCATTATGTACCCCAGGCAGTAATTACTATATTGTAAAAAGACTTCAACATATTTTCTCTGTTTTGCTTTTTTTTTTAAAAAAAAAAATCATTTCTTCAAATCCCCATTATGAAGGAATTTATTTCACAAAGAGACTCCCCCCTAAGGGGAAATGAAAAACAGCAAATCTATACTTTCAAATTTTATTATCCCTCCAGTAATAATCAGCTGAGGCTGATTCCATTTGAATACCTATTCTTCTCCAATTTATATCTGTGTGTGTGTGTGTGTGTGTGTGTGTGTGTGTGAGAGAGAGAGAGAGAGAGAGAGAGAGAGAGAGAGAGAGAGAGAGAATATCATATCATATCATTAAATGACTTCTTCCTGTTTAATTTCAGGAGCTCATCTTCTTCTTTTCCCTTATTCTCACAGCATTTGTATGAATGCAACCATGCATATTTATAGAGGAGAGGTAAGCATAAATTAAATCAAAGACAGGTTGTTTTCGGCAGAGGGATGCCATGCACTTTGTTATAATTGTACAGAAGGCAACCTGGGAACCTGCAGCAATTGTATGATTAGCCACTGGGCTTGGCATGAAAACCGCTTCTCCAAGCATTCTCGCTAGCTAACTGAGCAGCTACCTCTATCTCGGGTTGGGGAACGACAGAGAATTCAGGAGGCTTCAATTCTCTCCTATAAGACAAGAAAGAGAGGAAGAGAGAGAGAGAGAGGAAGAAAGGAAAGAAAAAGAAAGAAAGAGAGAAAGAAAGGAAGGAAGGAAGGAAGAAAGAAAGAAAGAAAGAAAGAAAGAAAGAAAGAAAGAAAGAGAGAGAGAGAGAGAGAGAGAGAGAGAGAGAGGAAGGAAGGAAGGAAGAAACAAAGAAAGAAAGAAAGAAAGAAAGAAAGAAAGAAAGAAAGAAAGAAA
>NW_020769375.1:2470962-2500919 GCF_900518735.1 Pseudonaja textilis | reverse complement strand
AAAGAAAGAAAGAAAGAAAGAAAGAAAGAAAGAAAGAAAGAAAGAAAGAAATCTGTGTGGGCCTGCAGAGGGATGATTCAGGCAGAAATGGTTCGTTATGGGCTAATAATGCTTCGGCACCAGTTGCAAAAGCAGCATTGGGAATAAGCCGCCTGTGTTGCTTAAGTTTTTCTCTTTGCTCAGGTTTCCTTTTCTTCACAGCTGCGTGGTTAGAGCCAGTCAAAGTCCCCCTGGAGGGTTTTAGACAGTTGCTTCTCTGTTGCAGCATCATTACGTCCCTCCAAAGAAATTCCACCCACCAATAACCTCTTCTTCCTCTTTTTTTTTTTTGTCTCGTCAAAAGAGGTTGAAAACATTATTGGGTCGGGGAGCTCATGGTGGACCTGTGTGCTGCTAGGGTGTTGGAGGATCCATTTACGAAATGACCCTTTTCAAATCGCCTGATCTTCCCACAGTGAGCCACACCTTTTGTAAATCACGCAAGAGGCTTTGGAAAACAGAATGCTTGTTATTTCTGATGTACGTTGTATTTGCATCCCCTACATTATAAAATTCTGGCAAGATTCAGAGAAGGCAGGGAGAGAAAAGGATGGGAGACAGCAAAAGGGAAAAGGAAATAGAGCTTGGGCTGATTCCCCCTCTCCCCCGCCCCCTGTTTGATTCTCCTATTGCTTTAGCACAATGTGGCCTTTTACAGCAAGCAACGCTGCAAACCTCTGGCACCTTATTTTTCAATGTGTGATTTGGTGCTGGTGTTTTGGAAGACAAGCGGTTTGGCTTCTAACTCTGTGGATCCTAGTGGGATGTTTTGCAATTCTCAGTTGGAGCAGGAGGGGAGAAAAACAGGGGGAGGTTAGGAGAGTGTATGGGATACCCTGACTGTTCTTACTTGATCTTGAGAAAGATAATCAGGATGAGATACGCAGCTTCAAAGGGTTTAGACCAGACCAAGGATTTTTTTTAAAAAAAAGTATATGTATTGATTATGTTTTAACAATAGGAATAAAATACAAAGCAGAAAAAAAAAAACATTCATCCAACAATAACAACAAAGAAAAAAAAAAGGAAAAACAGAAGAAGAAAAAAAGACCCAAACATCTAACATTAAACATTTTAAACAAAATTCAGCTGGATGCTGAGAAGAAAAATAAAAAAATAAATAAAAACCTGATAAATTCTCCTCCTCTTACATAATGGCCTGAACTTTTTTTTTTTTTTTAAATAGATCCAGGAGAAAGCAACAGTAAACCATTTCTGTACTTTGGCCATAATCTTCATCTTACAAGAGTTCATTTAGTTCAAAGTTACAGCGCCGTTGAAAAAAGTGACTTACAACTGTTTTTCACACTCACAACCGTTGCAGCATCCCCAAGGACTAGAGGAGGATTAACAGTATCAATAAGAAATAAATTTGAATTCTTTAACAGAAAAATTAAAAACATGTGTGTCAAAATTAGACTCGTACTTGTTTCCTTTTCAGTACAAATTTTGGTATCGTTTCAGTCAGCATTGTGATAGTTGCTGATCTACAGTTCCTGAGAAAAGACGAAACCAGGCTTCATGTAGATATTTTCATTGTCATTTTTTTTTGTTTGCTATTTGTAGTGGTAGTAATCATGACAATCAGGATTTTTAGAAAACAGTGGGGAAAGAAAATAAATTTCCTTTCCTTTCCTTTCCTTTCCTTTCCTTTCCTTTCCTTTCCTTTCCTTTCCTTTCCTTTCCTTTCCTTTCCTTCCCTTTCTTTTTCCCTTTTCCTTTCCTGTTTCCTTTCCTTCTCTTCTTTTCCCTTCCCTCTCCCCTCCTCTCCTCTCCCCTCCCCTTTTTTCTTTTTCTTTTCCTCCCTTCCTCCTTCCCTCCCTCTCTCCCTTCTTCCCTCCTTTTTTTCCTTCCTTCCTTCCTTCATCCTTAGCAGGGAGATTCTTAATAAGTGGCTTCCTCTCCCTGATTAAAAAAAAAAAAAAAACTTCACTTCTTTTGTGGGAATTGATTTCACAAAACATTCGAGTGAGTTGCAAATTCATCATTCTTCTTCTTTTAGTCTCCTTCCTCAGAGGTTCTACAATCCAAATTTCTGAGTTGTGGAACAGATGCATCTCATTTGTCCACTTGGGCACCAAACAGTGCACAGCTTATGAGTTTGCATATTCCAGCTGGAGAGGTCTGTGTTGAACTTTTGATAAGGTAACCATTCAAGAAATAGCCACATTCTCTTCATTTTTAAATCGGGGCAGAGCAGTTTGGTGCAGAATAAATTGAATTTACAACACTGGAGAAGTGTTATTTTTATAATTGTTATTTTACAATGTTTAACAACTCCAACAACAGTGTTTTGATGTTGGAATGGGATTGTTACAGGTATAAAGAGTGTTCCTCTTCTCATTGATTTAATGTTTGATATTTGTTGGTGAGGGAGTCGTGGTGGCGCAGTGGTTAGAATGCAAACTCTGCCCACAATTCGATCCTGCCCTGCTCAAGGTTGACTCAGTCTTCCATCCTTCCGAGGTTGGTAAAATGGGGACCCAGTTTATTGGTGGCAATAGGCTGACTCCGTAAACTCCTTAGAGAGGGCTGTAAACCTATGTGAAATGGTATATAAGTCTAAGTGCTGATGCTATTGCTAGTCATTACCTATTTAGTTTCCTACCAATTAGTTTAGCTAAGTAGACCTACCATCAGCAGTGGTCTTAGTAAGTGATTTGTGTCTACGAGTCCCTATTTCTAGGACACTATCTAGAATGTCATTCTCAGAATGTCCACCTTCTGTGAACCATCTACTGATAGTATCTAGCTACTTGGAACAACTGATCAGAATAGACCTCTTCTCAAGGGGTCAGAATCATGGTTTAAAAACTGAATTTTCCTTGAATGCCAAGAAAACTCTTCCTAACCATAAGAGTGGAACCAATTGTCTGATTGCCAAATATTTTCAATCACCTAGCAGGGTGCACTGTGGTTTACAATGCTACGATTTCAACTCCTATTTTGGGATGCCAACTTCCTAGCTGACCAGCTAAGGAAACTTCATTGCTTTCCAGGCCATGGATGTTAAACGATGGCATACATCAGGAAAGTCCAAATTTTCTCAGCTAGGGAGCCGCCCACATCATTGTTCAGCATGTTAAAGGTGGGACTGGATTTGGAGAGATGAGGAGCTTTAGATATGAAGCTGGTATCCAGTTCAGAGATGGTGTTCAGCAGGTTCTGACTACTTCTGGAGAACCAGTAGCGGAAATTTTGAGTAGTTTGGAGAACTGGCAAATCCCACCTCTGACTGGCCCCGCCCCCATCTATTATCCACCTCCCGAGCTGATTGGCTGGATCTTCCTTGGTTGCCCTGTGCAGGAGAACGAAGCTGGAAAGCAGGTTAATGGGGTGGGGAGGGAATGGGGATTTTGCAGTATCCTTCCCTTGCCAAGCCCACCAAGCCATGCCAATCAAGCCACGCCCACAGAACTGGTAGTAAAAAAATTTGAATCCCACCACTGATCCAGTTTCTCTCTCAAACCCTCTCTAGAATGGAACATTTGGCATTCTCTCAGAAATCAATGGAAAGGCCCCCACTGTGGAACATAACGTGATAAACAAATGGATGCTGTCCATGGCTGCAGTCTCCCCGTATTACAAATGTAAAATGTTTCCAAACTCAAACACAAAGTTCATCGGAATGCTGGTTTGTCCTCTTTCCCCAACCCCTATTGCCGAAACAAATTGTCCTTTGATTGTCTGTGTTTCTTACGGCCATGCAAGGAATTTCTGCTTGGGTTTTATTTTCATCCCCATATATCATCAACATGGATGACAGTAGCCAAAGGGAGGAAGCCACCTTCTCATCCCCGTTTCTTTCTTTCATTTGATAGGATTCTACTGGGAAATCTTTTAAACACACCGGTTTGAATAAATGCATTTGCTAAAGTACGTTGATTTTAACAAGAGAATGGAAGAATTGCAGGGGGTTTTATTTGAATTTAGCTCTTATTTAATCTCTTATTTATAAAACTTGGACAATGCTCATCATGCTGGAGGCAACTGGAGGCAGCTTATAGCTTATCTATGCTCCGTCCTCCGTCTCTCTCTCTCTGTCTCCGTTGCTCTCTCTCTGTGTATGTATCTCTGTCTCTATATCTCTCTTTCTCCACCTCTCTCCCACACTTTCTTTCTCCATCTCTCTCTCTCTTTCTCCCTCTCCCTCCCTCCCTCCCTCTCTCTCTCTCTCTCTGACACATATATACCAGAAAGCCTTATTCAGCACAATGCCCTCTAAGTATATAGGTCTTTATTTCCCAGAATGCTTCACTAGTTGTTCAGAATGTTTGGAGAACTTGGTTGAGAAAGACTTTCCGGCGCTCACCCTCGCCTCTCGGAGTCTACCAGGGGCCCAACCATCTGTGTGCTGGGATCAGATAAAGCTCTCCTATCGTAATGAAGCCGGTGGGCAATGCCTTCCCTTGTTCAATAGCATAATTGCTCTGCCCCTTTTGCTTAGCCTCCTGAGTATGGTAAAGAATGATGTTGCACCCTGCTGCTATTTATAACACTTTTCCTTTCCCCCAGAGTTGGAACAGGAAAGTCATTTAAGATCTATAAGGCTGGGTATGTTTAGAAGCACACCGAACAGTGTGGCATGGAAGCAGCCCCTAAGTCAAAGGGGAGTGCTCTTGGTCTGGAAAATTTGCAACGGTTGGTGCAAAATGCACACGCTGACACACAGACACAGAGACACAGACACAGACACAGACACACACACACACACACACACACACACACACTTGTCCTTTTTAAACCACCCCATCAAGGAACATCCCAAGAACAACGAAAGAAAATTATATTCTCCTAACCAAGATTGCACTCCTCCCTAGGTATCAACATTGCTAGCTGCATTTTAATATAGATGTGCTCTTAAAAGCTGAATCTTCATAGGTTCGGAAGAAACATCTTTCACCGTGTCTCAAAAGAGAGGGCAGAAAGCTAAGTTTTCCTTCATCAGGTAAGGCGGGAAAGGCTAAATGAAACATTTTTCCAAGGGACAAAAGCAATTGAATTGACACAAAAGATTATTCAAGGCATTTTCAGTGGTAGAACTGCAGAAGCAGGCAGTCTGTAGAAGCCAGTACAGAAAAGCTGTGAGTTTTTCTGTTAGATTCCTGATGATGATATGGACCCAACCAATGGTGGGATTCAAATTTTTTTTTACTACGGTTCTGTGGGTATGGCTTGGTGGGCGTGGCAGGGGAAGGTTACTGCAAAATCCCCTTTCCCTCCCCACCCCACTAACCTGCTTTCCAGCTCCATTCTTCTGTGCAGGGCAACCAAAGAAGACCCAGCTGATCAGCTGGGACTTGGGAGGCAGAGAATGGATGGGGGGCAGTCAGAGGTGGGATTTGCCGGTTCTCTGAACTACTCAACATTTCTGCTACCGGTAACCCAGAACTGGCCAGAACCTGCTGAATACTACCTCTGGATCCAACCATATATTTGTAAGTCCTTGACTTACAACAGTTCATTTAGTGATCATTCAAAGTTAAAATATCACTGCCTTATGACCCGTTTTCTCACTAACGACCGTTGTAGCATCCCCATGGCACGTGATCAAAATTCAGACACTTGGCAACTGATTCATATTTATGACGGTTGCACTCTGCCGGGGTCACGTAAATCACTTTTTGCAGCCTTCTGACAAACAAACTCAATGGGGAAGCCAGATTCACTTAACAATCACATTACTAACTTAACAACTGTACTGATTCACTTAACAACTGTGGCAAGAAAATGGGGCAAAATTCACTTAATAAATGTTTCACTTAGCAACAGAAGCTTTGGACTACCTACCTAATATGGACATGGCTTTTAACATGTCTTCAGACCAATGGTGGGATTCAATATTTTTTTTACTACTGGTTCTGTGGGCGTGGCTTGGTGGGCGTGGCAGGGGAAGGATACTGTAAAATCTCCAGTCAGAGGTGGAATTTGCCGGTTCACTGAACTACTCAAAATTGCCGCTACCAATTCTCCAGAACCGGTCAGAACTTATACTTCAGACTATCCAGCCCACATCACTCTGGTTTTACACTCTCATCTCCTATCTGCATTTTAAATATTTTTAGCAGATCTGGGGATGGGAGCGAAGGGGAGATTTAATAAGATAAAGCTGGAAACCAAATCTTGGAGGCCCGCTATGCACAGTTCTTGAATAAAAAATGTGGCATGCAGCTTTGCAAAATGTGATGGAGGACGAGTTATAATTGAGGCCAATTGGATTCTGTATTGGCTTTAGTAAGTTGTGTTACAAATTCTCTGAAATATAAAGAATTGGTGATATTCTTATTGGTTGCAGACACACAACTAGTGGCAAGGTCTTGGAAAACAGAGAAGGATTTAAGTATTTCCATATGGTGGCAAATATGCTGGAAAATTGCTGTAATGGAAAAATTGAACAACGCCCTCCCCAATATTGAATAGTATAATGTACAACATTGTGATAACATAGAAATTTATTGAAAGTTATTATTTATGTATGAGATAGGCATAATAATTGTTGCTATCCAGTTGTAGGATTTTCAATAACCAAATAAGATTGCATGCATTTTGCCTCTCTATATGTACTAGATCGTATATATACATGTTTTTGTCACTAATGAGGGCAAAATCAGATCTAGCTAATTCCCACAAACTCACACAATTAAATTATAGGATTCTTTCTCACCTATTAGTGCAGGTCACATTGTCCAATTGAAGGCCATCGCATTGTTATGAGAAAAAGGTTTTGGTTTTGGCAAACATCTGCTGAAGTGTCCTTGGCTCTCACGGCTGGTCTTCTTGATGTCAGGAGCCTACATTCCGTCTCCCTTCCCTTCCCTTCCTTCCCCCCTGGTTTTTTGGCAAGTTGAGAAGCGATAATGGTTGCACTAGCATGCGTCTAATTGGACAAAAGGCAAGATACAAATAAACAAGTAAAATAAAAATAATAAATAAATAATAAAGGATGAGAGCTGGATGGCATTTGCAGGGGAGCTGTAAGCAACACCAGACCCACAGATTACACAGGGAAGGAGATGTGAATAACATAGGTGGTGGCAAACTATATACTGATGTCAGTTAAATTTTGTGGACATGTCCATGAAGTCACCAGCTGAGCTCAGTTCAAAAACCTTACTTACACAGATTAAGTTCAGATGTCTCTGAACAGGTGTTACACATCAGTACCTTAATGTTTCAATTATATTGAACATTAATTGAACTCTCATTCATGTATCACCACCACCCCGGAGGCATTTATATGTTTTATCCAGAGAAAATTGGAAATCCCTTCAGTTTGAAATATTTTATCCACTGTCCTGTGCGAATAAAGTTCGTTCAATATTTCTGAAAGTTCTAATCACTTTGCAGCCTCAATCTCACAGACCTTTGTGAAACCTGAGCTTTACCCTAAACTGAATAAGCATAATTTATATGTATAAAGGAGTTCATGAGTTCTGACAGAATTCTTAGCCAGGTTCAATATTTTACTGCTCATCAAGAGAACTCATGAACCTACCTGGGTACCAGCCATTTACAATTCTTAGAGCTGCTAACGAGACATTCCAGAATTTTTGTTGAGGCTTTCTGGATATAATCTTTGCAATTTGGCTGTGATGGTGTTAGTAGTTTAATGTAGCCTAATTATGGCTTTTGATGAACCTCAACACGTAACGTTGTATGTCATGCTGTATTACTTTTAATTTCACAGCTGAACACATTTCTGTCATTATAACCCTTCTCTCTAAAGCTCTTCTTAACTTACTCTCTAGAGGGCACACAAGGTGTACAACTCCTTTGGGAGATAACGTCAAGAGTATCTACTTTTTATCCTCTAGGGAGTAAAATCTACTCTTGGGTGACTTTTCGGAGGCAATGTGTATTTAAAATTGTCACATTTTCTCCTCCAGTTATGTTCTAAAGTAGTATATCCCAAATTCACAACAATTTCCAGATCCTACAAGTTAGAAGGGTTATCCCTGTTGCAGGAAATGAAAAAAGGAACCTAGTATGAATTTTACCATTTGAGGGAGGGAGGAAGGAAAGAAGGAAATGATAGAGATGGGAGGCAGGAAGGCAAGAAGGCAGAGAGGGAGGGAGGGAGGGAGGGAGGAAGGAAGGAAGGAAGGAAGGAAGGAAGGAAGGAAGGAAGGAAGGAAGGAAGGAAGGAAGGATAATACAGGGAGGGGTGGAGGGAAGGATGGTTGGATGGAAAAGAAGGAAGAGGGGGAAAGAGAAAAAGAAGGAGAGATGGAGACAGCTTGCAACATTCAAACAGATTTAAAAAACAACAACAAAAGTTGAATAACTATTGGAAGGTTGATGAATAATGACTTAACATGCTTTACTGCATATTAAAGGCTTTCTATTCATTCACAAACATCACTTTTATAACATATTTAAACATCCTCAAAATCTATAGGCAAGATTAAGACCATCCTGTGTTTATTAAATAAGAAGCATTATCCTACTCTATAACACTGTCCTATGAATACAGTCAGATACTGGACTTTATTTTATATATTTATTTGTTATTGCTATAATCAGCTTCTTGTTTATTGTTAGGGAGAATGGGTAGTAGAATAAGTTTCAGTTAAATTTCAATTGACCAGACTTCACTGCAATGGGTTTGTATTCATTGGACCAAATTCCATTGAACTTAGGTCATTCGTCCTTCTCCTCCTGCTCCTCCTCCTCCTCCTCCTCCTCTTCTTCTCCTCCTTCTCCTTTTCTGTGTACTCCCACAGGTACAGTGTTCGCTTTTTGGATCATTGAATGCCACTTTGCGTGGTCAGCTGTGTCTCCAGGGCAGGGGCCAATGGCTTGCATGTCTTTGTTGTTGGTATCTTGCCATCTCTGTTTTAGACGCCCCATGAGGTCACTGGCCATTCTAGTTTGTAGGCTCTTTATGTTTTCTAAAATAAGTACATACAGGAATGAGTTTAGATTATTCCTGCTTGTACTTATTTAGAAAATGCAAAGTGTCTATGGAACTCTGTCTGTGGAAGGAAATGTCTATGGAACTCTGTGTAGCTAACAACCATGTTACAAAAAAACAATAGGAAAAGAACCCCCATGATCGCACAAAGTTAAAATGAGCCAATTCAGAGGAAACACAAGGCGCCATATAGCAAAACCAATATTGACAGAGTTCTCAGAATAGATATCTGGCCTGACATCCTGACTCCTAATACCTGGGGGAGAGGGGGTAACATCAGTCTGAAATTTGACCAGGAAACTTATCTATCTCCTCTTCTATGTCAATGGTTGGAGCATAAACTTGAATAACTACCATACCAAATGGTTGTCCACAAAGACTGATTGATATGATTTGGTCTCTGACTGCATTGCTTCAAAGAACTTTACTTTGTCATACCTGATCGTGAAAGCAACAGGATGGTTGGTTTTTTTTCCATGTTTCAAGTAGTAAAAGTACAACCTTCTGACTGAAAATGTCCAACTCCACTTAAATTGAGTACAGGTAGTCCTCAACTTACTGGGCCCAAAAATTGAGCCCAAAATTTCTGTTGTTAAGTGAGACATTTGTTCAGTGAGTTTTGTCCCATTTTATGACCTTTCTTGCCACCGTTGTGAATCACTGCACTTATTCAGTTAGCAACATGGTTGTTAAGTTGTTAAGCTTCCTCATTGACTTTATTCCTCAGAAAGTCGCAAAGGATTATTACATGACCTCGGGACATATGTGTGCCCAATTTGAACCAGTTGCCAAACGTCTAAATTTTGATCTCATGACCATAAAGTTCTAAGTGTTAAAAAAAATTGTCATAAGTCTTTTTTTTTTTTTTTTAGTGATTTTATAACTTCAAGCAGGCACTAAACAAACTCTTGTAAGTTGAGAACTTACCCGTAGTACATAAGATGTCAGTGTGTAGTTGATTAATTTCATCTTTCAATTATTTTTTCCTTTATTCATGCATCTTACATTGTATGTCCCCACCTATAATGTTGTCTTTTTCCTGCATGGCAGACCTCAGGAACTAGAAATCCAGGAGGCATTAATCTAGCCTGGGTCTTCAGGAAGGTCAAGGAATGATGACGTCAGGACCCAAATGAAGCTGTGTCACTTGCCTTAATTTATGTCACCATGTCCTGACACAAATAGTATAAAGATCCCAAGTTGATGGACGTTTCACTTGGACTTTTGTTAACCCCTTCCTCCCAATTAGACCATTAAAATAAGATTTCCCTGTATATTTTATCAGCAATAGTATGGACAGAGGCAGACAGACACAACTGCAGTTATTAATGGTTGGTGATGAGTTTTGGAAAGCAAAATAAAATTGACAATCTCTTCAGGGTCTCTTTCTCCATGGATAAAGTACGTATCTTTGCGTTTTTTGTCAGTACTTCAAAACATCAAAAGAATAACTTCAAAGCTTATTTCTGACCAAATGAGGGTGGACGGCTAGTTCACTTACTCTAAACCAGGGGTCTCCAACCTTGGCTACTTGAAGCCTGGAGGACTTCAACTCCCAGAATTCTGGGAGTTGACCAGGCTTCAAGTGGCCAAGGTTGGAGATCCCTACTCTAAACAGCTCCTGATCAGCTAAGATTAACCTTGGTCCATCTGACATTATAAATGCTAAGAGACTCTTCAGAATAAATTGTTCCTGATAGATCAGCTAGGCTCTAAAGAAGGCTTGGGTGCTGGGAATGGTGGAAAGAAAGAGGACAAGAGAATGGCCAGCAGCAAAGTGGATGGACTCAGTTACAGCAGCGATGGGGGCAATGTGGGAAGATTTAGAAGACCAGGTTAGGGACAGATTGACCTGGAGAAAATCTGTGTAGTTACTAAGAATAATAGAATAGTAGAATAATAGAGTTGGAAGGGACCTTGAAGTCTTCTAGTCCAGGGTTCTCCAACCATGGCAACTTTAAGACTTGTGGACTTCAATTCCCAACTCTTGGAATTGAAGTCCACAAGTCTTAAAGTGGCCAAGGTTGGAGACCAGTGGTGGGATTCAATTTTTTTTACTACCGGTTCTGTGGGCGTGGCTTGGTGGGCATGGCAGGGGAAGAATACTGCAAAATCCCCCTTCCCTCCCCACCCCACTAACCTGCTTTCCAGCTCCGTTCTCCTGTGCAGGGCAACAAAAGAAGACCCAGCTGATCAGCTGGGACTTAGGAGGCAGAGAAGAGATGGGGTTGGCGGGGCCAGTCAGAGGTGGTGTTTGCTGGTTCTCCGAACTACTCAAAATTTCCCCTACCTGTTCTCCAGAACTGGTCAGAACCGGCTGAATACCCACCTCTGTTGGAGAACCCTGTTCTAGTCAGGCAGGAGACCCTATATGATGCCAGACAAATGCCTGCCCAATCTTTTCTTAAAAACTTCCACAACTTTTGGAGGCAAGTTGTTCCGTTGATTTTTTAACTGTCAGGAAATTCCTCATTAGTTCTAGGTTGGTTCTCTCCTTGGTTAATTTCCATCCATTGTTTCTTGTCCTGCCTTCTGGTGCTTTGGAAAAAGGGAGGATTTTCTTCTCTATAAACAGTCCAGCCTAATGTGGACAAAAATGTCCAAAGAAAGTCTTTCTCGAATGACTTTACTTCATCTCTTTCTTCCTCTTATATGAACACAATTTATGAATAGAATAGAACAGAACAGAACAGAACAGAACAGAACAGAACAGAACAGAATAGAATAGAATAGAATAGAATAGAATAGAATAGAATAGAATTCTTTATTGGCCAAGTGTGATTGGACACATAAGGAATTTGTCTTGGTGCATGTGCTCTCAGTGTACATAAAAGAAAGGATAGATTCGTCAAGAGTCAAGAATCATTAGGTACAACACTTAATGATAGTCATGGGGTACAATAAGCAATCAAATTATACTAGGAAACTGTCAATAAAAATCGCTAGGATACAAGCAACGAAGTTACAATCGTGCAGTCAAAAGTGGGACGGGATGGGTGATAAGGAGTGATGAGAAGATTAACAGTAATAGTAGTACAGACTTTGTAAATAATTGGACAGTGTTGAGGGAATTATTTGTTTAGCAGAGTGGTGGCTTTTGGGAAAAAAAACTGGTCTTGTATCCTGTTGTTCTGATGTGCAGAGTTCTATAGTGTCATTTTGAGGGTAGGAGTTGAAACAGTTTGTGTCCAGGATGTGGCGGGTCTGTAATGTCAGAAATATTTTATAAAAATCCCTTCCCTGCTTATATATACTCTGCATTTTATATTACTAGAATAGTTCTTCAACTGTTGTTGTTGTTGCTGTTATATTGGTGACTATTTTAGATTATTTAAAATCTATCCCCTTTACACACATACACGCATAGAAGTACACAAGGAATTTTACTTCTTGTTTCCTTTCTTTCCTACTCACTTAAAATTTGTATGTTTGTGCGCGTATCCACATGTGAATGTTATTTGGCCTTTATCCCAAGCACTCAACAGTCAGTAGAGGAATGTGAAATAAAACTTGACTCCAGCTGACTTAACATTCAACCACAGTCGCTTTTTGAGGTTTCTCTTCTTTATTGAAATGGTCCTTTTAATGTCATCTTTAATTTAATCAGGAAATGTCATCAAACTAACATTTACTCTGTTACTGCAAATTCACTGCATTATTAACTAGTGTAACTGGGGGGAAAAGAGAAAAAAGGATGCACTTACAGTAAAATGGTTACAGTTCATGTGGTCCCATCTTTAATTGGCAGTTCTGAAATATTTTAGGTCTCTGAAATAATTTATTTCTACTGGGGTTGGTTTCTTTTGGTAGAGTTGCAAAATTATTTTGATGGTGCGCTATTACAGCAAGAAATTGTCCCCTTGAGTTCCAACTCTTCCCAGAAGTTTTGCCTTAGCATAGGATGATTGTGGGTACTCCATCACTGGAGGCTTTTAAGAAGAGGCTGGACAGAAATGGTAAAGGTCTCCCACTTGAGCAGAGACTGGACTAGAGGACCTCCAAGGTCCCTTCCAACTCTGTTATTCTGTACAGGTAGTCCTCAACATGTACGGACCACAACTGAGCCCAAAATTTATGTTGTTAAGTGGAAAAAATTGTCAAGTGAATTTCACCCATTTTATGACTTTTCTTGCCGTTCGTTAAGTGAATCACTGCAGTTGTGAAATTAGTAACATGGTTGTTAAGTGAATCTGGGTTCTCCATTGGACGTTGCTCGTCAGAAGATGACTCCTGAATACTGCAACCATCATAAATAGGAGTCAGTTGTTCAAGCATCTGAATGTAAATCATGTGACTGTTGGCATGCTGAAATGGTCATAAGTATGAAAAATGGTCATAACTCACTATTTTCAGTGCCGTTGTAACTTTGAATGATCAATAAATGAACTGTTGTAAGTCGAGGACTACCTGTTGTCAGGTTTCCAAGTGATGAAATCCATTTAAAAAGAAAAGAGCAAAGTCCATCTTCCAAAACAATTTCTTTTATTCAGGAAAGCATCAAATTGGCAAAATCTGTTGTAATTCCAGATCTGACACAACCTGGAATTACACCACGTAATATTGGAAGTTAGAAACAGCCCCCAAAAAGTCACATTCTCCAATAGAAGTAAATCAATGTTGCCTGATGTCATCAATCTCCACCTCCAGGTCTCAGCAGGGTCAGCTTTTGTTCCCACGGGAAGGAGAACCACCTAGCCTAAACAACTCTCACATTCTCTACTCCTCCCACCTTAGGAATGTGGCAAGCCCGAAACCCTTCCCTCCATAACCAGCAAAGAGAAAGAAAGAAAAGGAATATATAATAAGGCTAAATAAAATGGCTACACATATGTCAATTTCAGGCTTGACACTTGTATTCTGCTTGGGGCACAAAAAAACCAATGAGAATCTAAAAGATGGATTTTGACATAGTCTAGCAAGGTGTCCTCTAACATCCATCCAGTAAGTTTCTTGGTCAAATGAACATTTGAGTCTGGATCTTCCCAGCCATGTCCAACACTGAGATATTTGCTTTGCTCATTCATTCATTCATTCATTCATTCATTCATTCATTTATTCATTCATTCATTCATTCATTCATTTACTCACTCACTCAATCACTCAATCATACATTCAATCCAACTGACACATCTACCCTAGAATTTCAATAATGTGAATCAAATAGTTCCACATTTTGAGAGGGGATGGAAAAAGAGGTTGAGCACCTGGCTCATAGATTGTTTGCTCTCTTAAGGAAATATCTTCAGCTATTTGCCAGGACCTATAAAATATTTTCTATAGGATATTTCTGGCAAATAGAAATTATTCAGCTCTAAACTGAATGTCTTAGGAAGCAACATATTTCATACAATTAGATTGGGCAATTCTTTTAAACTTGTAGGTGAAAGTTAAGGAATGTCTGCTGATAATCTCTGCCAAAACATGGATTAAATGTCCTGAGGGGCTTATGCATTCTTCTGATTAAAACGGTTCAGGAAAAAAAATAGTGTGACCTAGAATCAAAGCACTGAAATATATTTACATCTCGTAATAAGAGGTTTGTATCAGCTCTTCAATAATATTAAAATCAAACTTGAGAGAAACCAAAACTAACAGGGTTGTTCATCCGTGGCTATGTATTCCCATTGTGTTGGGAAATGTTGAAAAATAGCTGTGAAAGGAGAAGTCCAGTTAGTTTAAAAGCTTCTCCACATGCATTTGTTCACTTAACACACCTCTATTCCCTTTTCCAATTCAGTTTGCAGCTAGTATGGTTGCATGTTGTAAAAGAAAACAAAATATCATATAAAAGAAGACAAAATGTCTTATAAAAGGGGATTGGAGTAAGGTGCACGCAGAAAAAAAAACAAGGTTGAAGTGATACTAGAAGCAGTGTAAGGAGAAAGAATTAAAAACAATCTCTCTTTCTTAAGTGGAGAATGTGAAGACATAAACCATGGATTGTTTTTACACAAACAGGTGCAGTTAGAAATGTTATTCATGCAGGCTGGATCTTAACACTGTCTCTGGCCCATGCATCTTTTTAAATTAAGTTTTATTGTACATTTTTGCTTAATATACATAACTGTTCATAGTTATGCAATGCCATTGTGTACTGGTTACATCATCCCTTTTTCCCCCTCCCATCATGTTATACATCCTAGTTAAAACTATCATGTAGTAAAATATCTCCATCATATTATACCTAGAAATTATCTCTATTATCTTCTACCATGATATATTATTACAATCCTCACTTTGTGCGCTTCGTATAATATTCATGTACAGTTCATAAATACACTTTTTTTAACATTGTTTATTCTTACATCTTCCCCTAACCCTGTGTGTGTGTGTGTGTGTGTGTGTGTATTTTTTTCTTAAGTTTTTGCGGGTACTTACATGTGGGGTATTCAGCTTTGTTCAGGTATTTTCCCACGTCATTATAGTTGTGCTTTTAACTAGAACAACATTTGCTACAACATTTCGGCAGAATCTCATCTGCCATCATCAGGCTTCTATAGAACTGTAAAAGTCTGACTCATAGATGAACACAATACAGAAGCCTGATGATGGCAGATCAGATTCTGCCGAAACGTTGCTACAACTTTAAAAGCACAACTATAATGATGTGGGAAAATACCTGAACAAAGCTGAATACTGTGTATGTATGTATGTATGTATGTATGTATACACACACACACACACACACATGTTTTGTTGATCTTCTTTCCTTATTTAACACCAATCTCTGCTTCTATTATTTATCCAATTATACAATGTGTCCCATGTTAAATAGTACTCTGACTCTTTTTTATCTTTAAGTTCCACTGTAAGTGTGTCCATTTTGGCACACTCTAGTATTTTTTTTTATTACTTCTTTCTCTGTAGATGTCCTTTCACTTTTCCAATTTTGTGTGTATAGCATTCTAGCTGCAGTTATTATATGTATGATTAATTATGTGAGTCTTTTATTGTATTTGTATGGCCCAAGCATCTTTTTAATTACATCTTTCAGTTTTTGTGAACAAATAGCAAAAGTTGATTCCTGATTCCTACCGTTAATATATGCCATGCCAGGTGCAAAGAATCAGGACCATACGTTTCCTACATGTTAAGCTAATATTTTGGCTATAGACAATAATCCAGTCAACTAACAATCAGCACTAAATTGCTAGATAAGAGTTAACAGAATTCAAGAGGGGTTGGACTTAACTGTTTGTGAGAATGTAATGACTCCAGGCTGATTCCTTTCTTGACTCCATCCCCAAGCTCTGCCTATCCTTCTCTTACAATATATGAGTTTGAACAACCTGACCATAACAAGCATCCTCTCTAGCCAAAATGTGTTCACATTGATAAGTGTATTCAGTTGATTTGACCAATTGGAACTGAGTTTATCAAATTAAAAATAAAAGTGGGATAAAATCTAGAAGAGCAACATTTGAACTAGTGGGATGTGACGGTGATAGAAGAAAGATGTCAGAAGCTACAGCCCTGGTATGGAAAGACTTCTTAGTTGCCTTATTTGATCACATCAGAATGGATTTGTGTTGATTTTGCTGAATGTGATTTTACCCAGAGGAATGTTTCTCAACCTCATGAATGTAAGCTGTGTGGACTTCAACTCTCTGAATTCACAACCCCCAGAATTCACAACTCCCAGTGTATTGGCTGGAGAATTGTGGGAGTTGACATCAACACAGCATAAACTGACTGCAGTTGAGAAATATTGATTGCCATGCACCTGTCAGAGTCTGATTTGGAGGGGGAGGCCAAGCAGCTGACAGGGAGTGGGAGTTGGCTCTGGAAGAAACTGGGGAAGGGCACAGTCCGGCTGGGCAGAGCAGGGGAGAGGTAGAGCAAAGGAGAGGGAATTCAGAGGAAAACCCAGGCCTACCCCCTCTTCATCCTAGGGCACACAGGGAGGAATGGAGAAAGGAGCAATGTGAGTTGCATGGCTTACAGGGGAGGAAAGGGCCCTGATTCCCTTCATTAGCTGCAGCTGGGAATATGGTGTTTAAAAAGGGAAGCTGCGTACAGAAAAGTTGTTGGATGCAAGTGGTGAATTATCTGGGATCGTGGAAGCTTATCTGTGTTCCTGGTGCCTTCCCAATTGTGTGAGTTTTGCTGTTCTTTCAAGTCTGAAATTTCTTCTCCTGCCCTGTCAAGTTAGTTACTGTAGCTTGGTTTGTTTGGATTTTTAGTTTGTATGTACTTTGTTTTTGGACTGAATTTTCTCCAGCTAAAGGCTGTACCTGGGAGAGTTTTCTCCAGCCAAAGGTAACCTGGCTATTGGGGCAAAGTTGGATATAATAAAGGGATTCTTCTTGTTTATTTGACTGTGTTGCCTTTGTGCCACTCCCCGTGTGATCATACTGATCTACAGCATGTGTCTCCCAAATATTAAATGCACAATGTGTAACTCTGTAAGCTGGAGAAATGGAATGATGGTCTCATTTTCAGACTTCACTGTAGTTGCCAAAGAGATGTTCTATTTCCAAAGATTTTAAGTGCTGTAGTAATACATTTGTCTGTTTGTTTTGATCCCATCGCAGACCTCGAGAATCTTCCCAGAGCTGAGGACTATATTTATTACCCAAAGGCTGTTGTTACAGAACACCCAGATCTCATTCAATTTAGGTTGTCATGTTTTGAAGTTTTGCAGATTCTGACATCCAGTGATCAGGAAGGAGAGAAGCATTCCATTTTTCTATAACATTGGCAGACAAAACAGGATATTTTTACCCCAGATAAAGTAGAATAGGTACTCTTAAAGGGGAAAGTGGCTTAAAAAAACCCCACAGTTTTTTTGTATAATTATGATGTTTTTATACTGTTTTTCATTGTTTCTGAGTCATCCAAAATCAGATACTTAAAATGGGCAGCTATATAAATCGAAATAATTTAAAAGGTGGCATAAAATAAAAATACTTCCATTCCCCATGGATGTGGATTGCTGAAACCAAGGGGAAAAAAAACACTATGGTTTGTTATAAATAGTGTAGTCACATTGCAGGAAGTAGAAAAAGTAAAGCTTTAGACATAGAAAGGTTGTAGGGCTTTTTGTTGTTGTTGTCATTACCTTGATTTTTTTTTTAACTCCCTGTAATGTGGTTATTCTATTCTCCTTCCCCCATATGGACTAAATCCAATTGCAGAACTTGGAAAATTATGACAGTGATGCTAAAATAAAGGCCAAGGAACAGTAAGAGAAAGGTCTTCTTTCTTGGCATAATCTCTCAACCTCCTAAATCCTTAAAGGATTTTGTCATTAAAATGCTTTGGATTTTCTGTAATTGGAATTTCTAAGGGGAATCGACTGTAATTGGTTTGTCTCTAAGTGTACTATTCAGATTAAATTGTGAATGCCATAAAAAGAGATTTCCAACTTGTATCATATACTGTGTTTAGCTCCACTCTGGGTTTCAGGATTCCTTTTCAGTTTCTGTGAACAAATAGCAAGTAAGCAACATTGCATAATTTTTCTTGCTCTATTTTTTTTTGAAGCTCGTGTATTAATATGTTTGGAATAATTGTCAGATTTAACTGCAGGGTTCTGAATCACAGAATTGGAAAAACCTATGTTTTATGTATTAATTTGCATTAGTTTTAATTAATGGGATTAATTAGGATCTAATTAGAATTGTGTAGCTACTTTAAGACTGATTGAAAATTTGTTGTTAACTCTGGCAATTGTTTTAATAGTTATGAAGGCTACTGAGTGAATTTCTCCCAGATCTGTAGATAGTGCTATAGAGATTAGCGTTGCATATTAATTAATTTTTGCTTAAAACATAGCCTGTTGAAATAATGGCTATTGACCAAATTAACACCACTAACCTAAAATATTACGTAGTATCTTGTGGAGAGTAAACCTACAATTATTTTTTCCCTACATGCTACAGCCCAAAGTTATATGCTTCCTATAATATTGAATACAAATCATGGTTGTCAAGAATAAGTAAGATCAAAGTGGAGACTTTGATAAGCAATACTATCACTCCCAAATTTTGCAGCTGTTTAGAATGTTGTGATGGATGTGTGAGAATAATCTCTAGGAACATAAGGAAGAGCTTCAATAGTGATCAGATAAGAAAAAGCCCAAAGCAGGAATATAATCTGAAGGGACCTGGTGGTTCAGTGGCTAAGACGCTGAGCTGTCAATCAGAAAAGTCGGCAGTTCAACAGTTCAAATCCATAGCACCGCGTAATTGAGTGAGCTCCCATTAGTCGTCCCAGCTTCTGCCAACCTAGTGGTTCAAAAGCATGTAAAAATGCATGTAGAAAAATAGTGACCACTTTGGTGAGAAGGTAACAGCGTTCTGTGTGCCTTTGGCGCTTAGTCATGCTAACCACATGACCACAGAGATGTCTTTGGACTCTTTGGCTTTGTAATGGAGATGAGCACTGCCCCCTAGAGCCGGAAACATCTAGCACAGATGTGCGAAGGAAACCTTTATCTTTACTTAATCTGAGAAAGGATCTCAGACTTGACCCAACCTGGTTCTTTTGTGGAAGAAGGCAAGAATGAGGAAGACACTTTCAGACATGCGAGATTTTGTCAAAAGTAACCCTCCAACTAAAGAAGTAGTCATAACTTTGGTTTCCTAGTGAGTTCTACTTGGAAGGACTACATATGGCTAGGTTCAAGTAGAACACTAGGTCATTGTTTGTTTAGGAAACCAGAAATTGAAATTTAGCTAAGCCATGATGTCCAATTTTGATGTGTGAATGTATCTTTCAATCCTTTGAGATGGACCAGGTGAAGAAACCGGCACTATATTCACTACTTTACTTTGTTGTTATAGGGTACAATGAGGGAATTTTGAAAATCCGACAGATTCTCCTTCCTTAAGAGAGTCAAGATGGTTGAATTTCTTCCTCACCATCTCTTGTCTTTCTGAGCTAAGCTGTTTTTATAACAGCTGCCACGTATCTTCTCCTTACACCCCTACACCATTCTTTGTCAATGTCAAATCAATGGCGTATGAAAGGAACCAGGCCTTTATGATTTGTCAACTATTGTTAAAATGAACGGTTTCACTTCCAGATTAGTGGAGATGTGTGTGTGTGTGTGTGTGTGTGTGTGCGTGCGCGCAACTCATAGAACATGTGTTGTAAATCACAAAAGGCAACAAGCCAAAATAAAACACATTATCTTGTTCCTCAGTTGATGTTGAATCAGGTTCCCTCCCTTCTCCTCTCTCCCTCTGAAAAATTCCTATAAAATCAAAATGAGACCACAAAACACCACAACGAAACATTATTGGTCAATAAAGGACAGGCAGTTGCCATTTGGGGGGATTGTGGTCAATTGGGAGTTTGTTCAGGGCATCCAAGTTGCAACATTTTGTCACAAGTCTCCTTAGCCTTCCATAATCATGGTTGGTTTGTCTTCTGTGCTTGATGGTCTCTGCTGCTGTTTGCTCTGGGATCAAACAACTGTCAGTGTTGTTAATGACATTAGATTTTCTCCATTAAAATCTTTCCGTTGTTTTCTTTTTGGAAAAAAAAGTGGAAATCACGGCCACATCCCCCTTTGGTGAAGCAGTGAAACATTCACAAAAGATAGCGGCATTTATTACAAAATCACAGACCGGAGCTTCTATTGATGGAATCTCATAATGAGTAATTAAGCTACTTTGTAGAAATTGGGGTTGTCAGGCTTACAATTGGGGTATTTCTATTCTCTTGAGGATGCAGTTGGGAAGACAATGCTAGAAAGGCAATAAGGATAGACGGGCTTGTTCTAGAAATAGCAGTCTTCTCCTAAAGCACACAGTGCCTCCCTCCATTTTCCCCTCCAGCCAACTCACCCCCAAAGTACTAGCATAAAAATTAGCCTAGAGAAATAACCTTCTCAGTGGTATGAAAGGCACTTTCCAAAAATATTCAGAGTGTGTCTCTGGATAAACTTGAGAAATTGTAAGCTGCTTCTCTCTCACCTCCCAACCTCTCATTCTGCTTTCTTTCCTCTCCTGGGAATAACTGTGGCCAAGGGTTTGGTTATTTTTCCCCAAAGCCGGGAGCTGGAAGTGGAATGTGATGCAAAATATCTGGCGTTTAAATACAGTTCTATCCATCTACAGTTGGGCAGAAAATAAAGAATGTGGCACAGAAAGATTTTGAGATGAATGCCTTTCTCCTTCTCAGCTTCCTCTAATATTTTCTTTTATTGATTCATAAGAGTCACTTGTGGTGTGATGGGTGGCTGTGCAGATAGATAAATAAGTAAGATGCCTAATCAGAAAGCAACTCCAGGCAAGATACAAACATTTAAAAAGTACATCATAGAAGCTAGCAAAAGGAAAGGAAAAAAAAATCTGTAATGTTAGGAAAGGCAAGAAGAATTAAACTCTCAGCTATCTGATGCAGGGTCAGAAATCCAGATGTCCCAGAACTTAGTGGAGAAGCTTGAAGATAAGTCAGAAGTCGTGGGAAAATGGTTGTTTTGGAAGAATAATTTTGCTCCTCCAAAATAGGAGAAAAGTTTTATAAGGTAAAATATGGCCTGGTCATAAGTTTTGGAGAATGTTCTTTTACCCCAGGGCCCTTTGAGGAGGTTTCTCAGTGAATATCCATTTTTTTCCAGGCTAATTAAATCCTGGGATCTTCCCAGTTGAGAGTAATGTTCTACAAGCTTTAAATGTGTTGTACAGAATGAGAGAGTAGAATTCTGGAGCATAATGAAAGAGTAGAGGGAGAAAATGGCATTGTTTTGGATGATCTACCGTTAAGAATCTTCCTTGCATTTTGGAAATCAGCACATTAAAGGACAAAGCTTCAGCAAATCTTTCTGAAAAGTTAGCAATAATGTATAGGTTTGACTTGCATTTTTGTGGACATTTTGTGGCTTGCTCATTAGGATATGCTCAGAAGTATGAAATTCAGAAATTCAGACTTTGGGGCACTTCGTTTAAATTATTATATACTGTAGCTCAGTGGTGGGATTCAACATTTTTTACTACTGGTTCTGTGGTTCTCACCCCACTCCTGGGGGAAAGTTTCCACTGGTTCTCTGAACTATCAAAATTTCCACTACCGGTTCTCCAGAACTGGCCAGAACCTGCTGAATAACACCTCTGCTGTAGTTGGCCAAGCTGGCGAAGATGTCCATCTTTTGAGATGCTATCAGTTGTAAGAGATGGAATGCGTCTCTTGGCTTGATATCTAACAACAGATGAAGCAATTTCATTTGCCATTACCATATATATCACGTACCTTTAGGGCAGGGGTAGGATTCAAATTTTTAACAACCGGTTCTGTGGGCGTGGCTTAGGTGGTGGGTGTGGCTTGGTAGTCATATGACTGGGGGACATGGCCTGGTGGTCATGTTATTGGCTGGGTGTGGCCAACTCAATATCACTCACATCGAGGCACACATCTTCTCTCCTGGCCTCTCATGACTGTGGGGATGCTGCACCAGTTATAAATGTGAAAAATGGTCATAAGTCACTTTTTACAGTGCCACTGTAACTTTAAATGGTCACTCCACACAAGCGAAGTACCAGCAAAGGAAGGAAAAAAAAAACTCCAGAGATGTTCCTGAGACAGATAGTCTAGTCCTGCCAAGAATGTAATAAGGGTTAATGGAGAGGCAGTTTCTGTAAGCAACACCAGAATGTTTCCTTCCTGCCTTCCTTACAGGATTAGGCCAGTAATTTCTGCTAACAACCGGTTCTCCGAACTGCTTAGATTGTTAACAACCGGTTCTAGCGAATACGTACAAACAGGTAGAATCTTAACTACAAGTTTAGGGGATGCCCCATCATCAAAAAGACAGAAATAGATTCCTCTCTAAATCGTTCATTTCAGTATTCCTACTGATTTTATCTGTTCCCCACCAAGTTCCAATTACTTGAAAATCATTCTGAATTCTTTGGTCTTTGTACAGCTTGCTTGCCTGTTAAAAACATAGAAATTTTCATAGTCCTTTCTAAATCAGTTTAAGTCGATAAAGATAGCAAAGCTAATTTCTCCTTCTCTGCCACTCAATATTACTTTTTTTTTTTGTTAATCAGATTTTGTTTTATGCTACTGTTCCGTAACAGCGGTGCTAACATCAAATTAAATTCAAGTAATTGGTTAAATACAATAAATTTACCAGGAAGTTGTTAGCCTGAAATAAATGCTTCGGAGAGAATTTAAATTCCATTAAACAGAATTAGTCAACATGAAATTACGCTTCTATCTTAAACAAATAAAACACCCACTCTGTTTTCAACATGTAAATTATATTCCTGTAAAGCAAACCTTTCTCTTGTTTTTTCACTTTTTATTGAATCTGGAACAGATTCTCTCAAACTGCTTTCCATGCAATTTGAAATGGTTAGAAAGGATATCTACAGATCCATCAATCTGTCCACGGGTGATCCAAGCAGATCTGAAGACTCAGGGATGGGCTGCTGGGGTTTTGCAGGGGTTCAGGAGAGCCCCTAGCTAAGATTCTGGGCAGTTTGGAGAGCCCCCAAATCCCACTCCTGGCCCACCCCACCTACTCCACCCCCTCCCAGGAGTAAGCGCAGGGCGTGCATGGAGGCTCAGGGAGGGTGAAAAACAGCCTCCCGGAATTTCAGGAAGGCCAGAAATGGACATGTTTCCAGCTTCTAGAGAGCCTCCGGAGCCCAGGGAGGACAAAAATGTGCCCCCCGCACCATGGTGCAGGAGGCCGACTAGGCCACGCACACCCATCAACTGGGCAGAGAACCCTTTCCTAAAATTTTGAAGCCCACCCCTGAGATTGATTGAAAGTTCATATCAATCTCCAGTGATAGCAATATTTAGGTGGCATCATTAGAAGTCTACTTTCCAAATTGCAAGAAGTTATAACTCTTGTTTTATTATTTGGAATTATTTTTATGCCGCTTCATTCAAACAGCCTTCAAGCCACAACATGCAAATATGTAACGATAAACCACCTCATTACTGATCATTATCAGTGCATAGCAAAAGAGAAGTAGTCACCCTCTATCTCCTCGGGATAGGGCTTGAGCCTTTTCTTCCCCATTCCAGATATGTTCCCAGTTTAGGTAGCATATTTCAAGACGGTTTCTGAGAAATTGGAATAGATGTGAAGAAGCAGAAAGATGAGGAGTTCAGGAGAGTGAAAGCCAACACTTAAAAGATTACCTGGAGGAAACGTAGGTATATTTAACCAGGAGATATGACCTCTGAGGAGAGATATGATAGGCTTCTTAAGTACCTGCAAGGATGTCATGCAGAAGGAGGTCAAAGCTTTTTTTTTTTTTTTTCCGCCAGTCCTGGAAAAATGAATTTAGTTACAAGAAGATGGGTTCTGGTTGAATGTTAGAAGCAAAACATAAAATAAAATAGTTAAGAACAGTTCAGTATAGAACAAAAGATTTAGAAGAGCAATAATCAACCAAGAAACCAGTTGCTCTTGACCTATTGAGAATGGTTTAATTGGATTGCTATCTTGGGTATATGGTTGGTCTTGATAGTCTCAATACACGTTTTTCAATTGTATGATTTTAGCACAGATTAATTTTGTTACTAAGACTTTATCTCATAACCTCCATTAAACGAGGTGCTCATTTGGGAACTCATCAAAGGAATTTGGAATCTTGATAGAGTTGTTTGCTTCCATGCTGAATAGGTAAGTTAAATCCAACTATTGGCTACCACATGCAGGGACATTACCAACACACATCCTGTGTGCATAGCAGAAGATGTATTTTACCATATTAATGTGTTGTTGTTGTTGCTGCTGCTGTTATTCCATATTCTTTTGTACCTGGACTAGCTGATAGTGTGTGTGTGGAGGGAGGAAGAATACAATATAATCATGATGATTCAAAGCAGTTCATTAAATCACAATGCAATCAGCAGTGAGAGGAAGTGATGAGGTTGCACAAGTGAGCTAAACTAGCATGTACATTAAATGCTCTTCAAAATAGCTGTCTTCTGATTCTTAGGGAAAAGACATAGAGAGGGAACCTGTTGAGTTTTGGCTGGGGATGTATTTTAGGAGCATCATCAAAACATTTCATTCTCCATTGCTCACTTAGTAGATGCCCCAAGATGTTACTGGGTAGGGTTCTTATGGGAACATTGCAATAGCACTTAGACTTACGGTATATACCGCTTTACAGTGCTTTACACCCCCCTCTAAGCAGTTTATAGAGTCAAATATTGGGTCCTCATATTACTCAGAAGGATGGAAGGCTGAGTCAACCTTGAGCCTGGTGAGATTTGAACTGCCAAATTGCAGGCAGCCGGCAGTCAGCAGAAGTAGTCTGCAGTACTGCACTCTAACTACTGTGCTACTGTGGCTCATCCCAAATTATCTTTCCAACGACTCTGGACTCTTGTTGTCATTTTGCTCATATTTCAAACCAACCAGCAGAAACTCCTGGAAAAGGGCTTGCAGTAACTTATTCAGCCAATTCCTGATTGAGTTGAAATAACTGCAATCAAACAGAATGTTTTCTTAACCAAGAGAGCCTCATGCAACTCTGAGCAAGACGAGGCCTTCCTTGCCAAATCCTTTGCTACCTCAAAAGTCCAAATTGCAATAAAACCAGTGGTATCTTCCAAGGGAAGCCATCCAGCTCTATAGATTCCTCCTGCATCAGTCTACAGAAACTGCTCTGTGCTCTGTTCTAGAAATTTTGCATTTGCTTCCAAATAGACCCGCCTGCCTGCCTGCCTGCAGAAACGAATAAACAAAGATAGATTGACTCAAACTTCAGAGGCATGATTTTGAGCAATTATCTTGAAGAAGGAAAAAGAGTGGGGCACATGGTATTTTTCTTTCTTCCCCCTTTCCCCCCCGACTAAACAGATCTGTCAGGAAGAGCCAGCTGCACGATGCCATTGCTAGACTACATCCATGCGCTGGTAAGCTGGACTTAGACAATTAAACATCAAAATGTTGGCTGCATTCAGTTCACAGGAAGACTTAATATAAGTTCATTTTCATAGCATGTGTGTCTGCATCTTTACCCTTTAACTGACAGATTCCCACAGTGAATAGACTGGGGAGTTATCAATTATATGGTTAGCTGTACACTTGCAATTCTATGCTCTGTAGCTTTCTGACAGAAGCAGGCAGAAAAAGCTGGAGTTTAATTTCCACTTCAGCAAGACTGTTAATATTTTAAAGAGTCCAGGATGATGATGATGGTGATGATGATGATATTTCTCTTTCCACACTTTTATTTCTGAAAAGGATATCATTTTTAAAGCCCACCTGCTACACTTTTTTTTCAGCTGTGCCAAAAAGGAAAAACAGACATACCCATAAAAAAATAAAGCTCCTTTGTTTTTAGTGGATTTCCACAAAGCATGGCAGATGATGTGAAAGGGAGAGGTGCTTCCTATTCAGATGTTGCAAATCTGAACAAATGTTCGTCCACAATGTCCTTCATATGTGGGTTTATATCTGTAGCCCTTGCCTGTGAATCTTCATTTGAGCAGTGAACTTCTATGACAGCAAGCAAAGTACACCCGTGGAGAATCCATCCACAGTTCAGAGCCTTGCTTTCCATTGATTAAAACTCTTCTGAAAGGTTTCTATAGTTAATCCTTCACCAAATCCTTATCTTATGATCAATGGGAGAAATTTCATAGTCTTCAGAGATTCCATATTGGGTTATTGAGTAGATAGGTATTTATTTGTTTGTGGGGTTTTTACACTGGCAATTCCACAAGGATGTATGACAGTTTTAAAAATAGCGTAAAACCAAGGGAGCAATATTCCTCTAAGGAGAAATTTACTAATAGTGAGAAAAATTAACAAGGGCTTGCCATCAGAAGTTGTGGGTGCTCCATCCCTAGAGGCTTTTAAGAAGAGACTGGACAGCCATTTGTCTGAAATGGTATAGAATGCTTGAGCAGGGGTTGAGCTAGAAGACCTCTAAAGTCCCTTCCAATGCTATTACTCTGTTATATGCTCCTCATCCATTAAAAGTTCTGCAGAACAGTTCAGTTGTAACTGCCGTCGAAAAGAAGGAAGAGTATTAAGATCTCCAAATAAAAGCTTCCATAAGACTAGAGCATACTCAGAATAATATGCATTCTTCTGAGAATGCATCTTCCTCATATCTGACATAGGGATACCACCGATTTACTACCGATTCTCTGGGCATGGTTTGGTGGGCGTGGCATGGCTTGGTGGGTGTGGCAGGGGAAGGATACTGTAAAATCCCCATTTCCTCCCCACTCCTGGGGGAAGGTTACTGCAAAATCCCATTCGCTCCCTACCCCACTAACCTGCTTTCTAGCTCCGTTCTCCTCTGCAGGGCAACCAAAGGAGACCCAGCTGATAGCTGGGATTTGGGAGGCAGAGAAGAGATGGGGACAGGGACAGTCAGAGGTGGGATTTGCCGGTTCTCCGAACTACTCAAAATTTCCACTACTGGTTCTCCAGAACTGATCAGAACCTGCTGAATACCACCTCTGAGGGATACTACCGCTTGGAACAAATAAATGAGATAGGCCAACATTACCAGGAATAAATTGAAAATAAGGAAGATGACCTTGATAAAAATTGATAAGCTTCATTACCAAAAGTGACAAGGGTGAAAAACATTATCTTAAAGTCCACGGCAAACAGGCAATGTTCAAAATTGGCTCAAACACTTCCCTAATTTACTCAGCTATAAGAAGGAGGAGGATGGGCAACACAACGAGATTTGTAAGATTAAGTTATTATAGTCCATCTCAATAAAAGTAGCTCTGGCCTTCTGCTGCAGTTGATTTCCTGGTCTGCTGTATCTAGTGGGACTTGAATAGAGTCACCTAGGCACCAAACCATGAAGATGTTCATAAAACCTACACTATGAATTTGTTTTTTAAAAAAACTATTGGAAACTTCATGTTCCTTTTTGGTGTAGGTCATTCAGACTGTCACCAGGACTCCAGACTAAATCAGAGATGTGCATGTATATCCACACCAACACAGACACAAAACCAGGGTTAGAATAGAAAGTGCCTCTTGTCTCGTTGCATCAGTCTGCATAGATTTATGAGACTTTACATTGCACTGTTCTGCCTTCCAGTTGTTCCTCCCAAGGTGCTTTACTTAAATCATTACCTTTATCCGTGAAAAGGTGTTGTCCACATCATCCTGCATTATATTACCGAATTCCTGGTCACCAGCTGCTAATCCCTCTCTGGGACCACGTTACTGGAGAACATTGGTGTGCAGAAGTTATCCTGACAGAGGGAGATATTTAAAGTCTTAGGGTGATTTCCGTCCCTCTCTGAGGGCATCTGAAGCCTTTGAAAACCGGCTGTAAGCAAAGTCAGGGCAACCGATCAACGCGGCAACTCTTTCCATGGATAATGAACCCTTTCCTAATAAGTTGAGAAAACTGGCAAGAGTCTATCACCCTCCGACTTGCTTATTTTTTTTCGACACTTCATGTCCCAGGCATAATAAGAACAGCTTTACAACGAGACCATTGAAAATCCATTGTATATATATTTGATTGCACCAGGTTTCTCCCCCTTAGCAAGAAAGAAACTCCGCTTCTAAAAATTGCTCTCTAAACACCTTACTTGTCCAACTGTGAGATAGTTCATAGTTATGATGGCTGGTTCCCCCCGCCCCGCACACACACACACACACACACACACACAGCCTCCTTCCACCACAACTGCTCCATCACTTTCCAGCGCCACCCCCTCCCTCGCTTTGTAATTTTGTCATATAAATGCAAACTTTCCTTTGCCTTTCGGATTTGCAGGCAGGGTGGGGGTGGGGCTGGGGGGAGGCAAAGCAGCGGAGTCCCATTTTGCAGCCCCGAGAGCGTGCGGGGGGGGGGGGAGAAAGTGCCTCCCATTAAAAAGGACCCATTTTACCCTCACATGACATTTGATAATTTCCCCAAGATACCGGCGCAAACTCGTGGCAATGAGCAAAGAAAGCAGACAAAAGAAGAAATCGGTTTGTTTTCAAGGGTGGGCGGGAGACAAACTGCGTTGGGTTGGAGGAAGGACGCTCCAACTTGGACTGCGTGGAAGATGGTGG
This sequence comes from Pseudonaja textilis, assembly GCF_900518735.1. The sequence goes on along the minus strand of NW_020769375.1, from coordinate 2,471,991 downwards.
AGGGACTGGTGGGGGAAGAGGAAAAAAAGAAGGTCCTGAAAATTGCTTTTTATAATTAAAAAGCTGGGGATGGGTGGGAGAGGGAGGGGGAAGAAGGAGGAAATCTCAGATTTTTGTATCTTGAATATTTACAATAAAAAAAAAAAACTTCCAAGTGCTTGTCAAGGGAGGTAATGTGTCATTAGCCAGAGCTGCAGTACGGTTTCTCCTCTTGGACATGACAGTGCAGGAGGATAAGGGAAGAGTAATTATAGCTCAGCAGGGCTGCCACGTGTGATAAATGAGTAATCAGCCCACCAAAGTCCCTGTCCTCAAAGGAGGGCTATTATGGCCTTATCAGCTGCAAGCCCAGGTGTAGGGCAGCTCAAACCGAGGCCCAGGCCCGGCTTGGACAGCTCATTTTCAGCCAGAAGTTGCCTGTTCTTTGTGCTTGTGTGCTTGTCTCTTTGTGCTAGTGCCACAGGGATTTTGAGTAAGGTGGGGTGGGGAGGCCTCTGCGGTTTCTACCAATGTCTCAAGCTAATATTTAACCTCCTTATACTCCGGAGCTTATTTGCATGAGTGGGTTGTGGACGCTCTGTATGCGTTTTGTTAATGCACATCGCACAGGGTTTGCAAAATTTCCCCCAGTATTTTACTTCTGTTCCCTTCACTCCTCTACCGCCTCTCCTCCTCCTTCTCTTCGTACTCTCCCTCCCCCCCACCCCCACCGGCTACGGTTTTGCTGCTACACAACTTCCGACATGTGAGGAAATAGCTTCTACTTTGCGGTGCTGAATCATCTGTCTGCATTCAAGGGTTATGGTTCTGTCTGCCTTGATGCAGTTGTTTATGATGAACAGAAATAGTTACACATCAGACTCAAGTTCACTCTTTGAGAAAAGTTAATCAAACACTAATGCACGAAGTTGGTTTCCTGAAAGGTCTATTGCAGGCTACCAATACCAATATTTGCAAACAGTGCAATAAATCTCAGATGTAATTCTTCTTCTTCTTCTTCTTCTTCTTCTTCTTCTTCTTCTTCTTCTT
>NW_020769375.1:2446316-2470952 GCF_900518735.1 Pseudonaja textilis | reverse complement strand
CTTCTTCTTCTTCTTCTTCTTCTTCTTCTTCTTCTTCTTCTTCTTCTCCTCCTCCTCCTCCTCCTCCTCCTCCTCCTCCGCTCCTTCTGCTCTTGTGTCTTCTGCTGCTTTCGCTTCTTCTGCTTCTTCTGCTCCTTCCTCCTCCTCCTTATCTTCTTCTTCCTCTTCCCCTTCTCCTCCTCCATCTCCAACATTTTCTAACTAATTATGGTGTTGCATTATACTGCTTTTAAGCTTTAGAAAGCAGCACAATTAAAAAGCAATTGTTGCTTTTTAAAATAAATATATTTAAGAATACACACACATACACACACACACACACATATATGTATGTATGTATGTATGTATGTATGTATGTCTGTATGTCTAGGTGTGTTCGGGTCTTTTCCCGTGTAAGATTAAGAGTATCTTTCGGCGAGGTCCCACTTCCCATCCTCAGACTGGTGCTTTCGGCTTCGTGCCAGTGCAAGGACGAACCATTCTGGCACAGCAATAGGCTGCCCCAAATTTAAAACTGAAACAACTGTGGGGGCCTGACTCACAGACGGACACAACCAGAAGCCTGATGATGGCAGATGAGATTCTGCCGAAACGTTGCTACAACTTTAAAAGCACAACTACAATGACGTGGGAAAATACCCGAACAAAGCTGAATGCCATACATACATACATACATACATACATACATACATACATACATAAAGAAGCTGCATGTTCAGTGGCAAAAGACATCAAAAATTATGACTCCAATGTGCAGCTGCTTATCAAAGGACTGTAAAGTGAGCAGCCTTGTTATTATCTGCGAGATCAGATTTTCTTTCCCCCCTCCCTTTCCAAAGGAGGCAGGGGGCAGAGAAAGACTGCGCTGAAGAGGCTCTGCTTTCTGAACAGATGACCGTGCAGACAAGAGCTCTTGGGTCTGGCGGGGTAGGAAGGTGGGTGGGAAAATGTCTTCATGAAGTCATCTGTGCATAAGTGCAAATAGGTCAGGCTGCCAGAGGAGGGGACTGGAATCAAAAAAAAAAGCGGGGGGGACTCATTTCATCGCACTTAATGGCAAGGAAAAGCAGGCAGGGAAGGACTATTGTAACAAAAGAGCAGGTCTTCGGTCGGTCATGCACCGTTTGTCGGACTGCTAGCGCTTCTCTCTTCAAGAGCCTCAAAGCCATTATTGTAATGTGTGGAAAAAGTAGAAAGAAATCCTCCCTCTTGGTCACTGGAAGGGCAAGGGAAGTTGTGTCTGAAGGGGATGTGTGTGTGTGTGTGTGTGTGTGTGTGTGTGTGTGCGCGCCTGCATTTCCTTTGTTCAGAACACTTTCTAATTCCCTCTAGCGAAAGTCCACTGGGAACCAGGCAAAATCATGGTGCCCCTTCTGAGCTCTTGGCCGGGTTTCTCTTCCTGGGTGACTTTACTGCCAGCAAAGATGATGAAGAGAGGCTCCAAAGTCATCCTCTCCTTTCTATTCTTCAACAGGGACTTTAAGAGTAAGGTCTGAACTTCAGCGGAGGGAAGGAATAACATACGTGCTTGGCTGACTGGTGATTTTTGAATCTAACAAAGACCGTCAGCCATTATGGAATGGGATATGATTTCTCCTCCCCTCCCCTCCTTCTGTCTTCTCTTCTCTTTTGCTCTCCTTTCTCCCCCTCTTCCCCTTCTCCCCTCCCCTCCCCTCCCCTCATTCTCTTCTCTTTTCTTCTCTTCTCTTCTCTTCTCTTCTCCTCTCCTCTCCTCTCCTCTCCTCTTCTCTGATTGTGGCAGATTCTTCAACCACTGTGTGTGTGTGTGTGTGTGTGAGAGAGAGAGAGAGGGGGGGGAGAGAGACTGAGGGGGGAGGGTGCAAATAAAGAAACATTTATTCAATGACATCACGAGAAAGTTGCCTTTGAACATTTCTAATTTGCAGACTCAAGTGTTTTGTAAATTATGGGGGCCCAGTTATTACTTGGAGGCTGAATAAAAATGGGTCATCTAATAAGAAGAAGGATGAAAAATGGTGCCACAAATGTTGTTTAAACAGTTCGTTTTCTGTCCTTCCAGCATCTCACCCACCCCCGTATGTTCTCTCACCAGCACACACACAAATACCTTTCAAAAGGAGCTTGTTCTTATGTATTTATAGGCCAAGTAAGATTGTGCAGGACCTCGTAGCTGATTCTCAGGGCTTCTTAAGTGTGAAGAGCAGGAGTGACTTTCTAGTCTTTAATAAATCACTATAAAACTGCTTATGAATTCTGCAATTTACCATTTTTAAATACAAATGGGGGGAGGGGGAAGCATCGCTACAAATGAAAAAGTGGTTCACCCTAATGTAAATAAATGTATTAAAAATCACATCCAATCTACCAGATCACATGCGAGGACACACATATATACTCACACACACTCTCAAAAACAGACAGGGGGGGGAATTAAGACTCCCAGAAGGGAAACATCAATATTGACTAGATTAGATTTTGAGAACTATTTTTTCCCCTTGACTTACAGTACGTGACGGTTTATTGTCATGGTTGCTGAATTGCCATGAGGGGGTGTTGATGTGGCATTAGGATCTTGCAGTCTTTGAGAAAGTTGCCTTCGTATTTACAGAAGAGTACAAAATCCCAAAAGAAACACGATCTCTCTTTCCATTAGACCTATTCCATGTCTTGTGAGCCAATGGGTCATCTTCCAGTCCTCCTTTATCCCCGTTGAAAAATAATCCTCAGTCTAAGACACTCAACATACCTTACAGCTATGTATACAATTATACTTCCAGTTTAAGACAAGCCACACTCACTATCTTCAGCTGTTCCACTGGGTTAGACAGCAAAAGAAAATCCTGGGACATTTTTTTTTTTTAACCAAGAGTATAACTTACTGAAAATTACATATGGGTGCAGAAGTAGAAAAGCCAGTCCTAACGATTTTGTGCACAAGCAGCATTATCCATTGTCCATCAATCATTTGCACTCACTTTGTTTTGGGAACAGTCTGTCTGCCTCAGATGTTCCCAGCCGGTGAACTTGGGTTATTCTGTCATCAAGATGTGTCATCAGTCACATTCCCCAATGAAGCAATTCTGCAGGTTGTAGAAGTCACTCCCTCTGGTCACTGTGGGTTCCCCTGGAGTTGACCTTGACGTTGTCGGCTGGAATGTGCTTTGTTTTGACTGAAATGCAAGTTCCTTGATGCAGCTATGAGGTTTAATTTCCCATCCCCCTTGCCTATGGCAACTCGAGAGCAGGTCAGGGATGCTTCGCGATTGACATTCGGCTTCCCTCACTTGCTGAAGGTGACCTGTGCAAAGCAAAGGCAGTTTGAGTACAGGTATAGATTTAGCTGTTTGAGTACAGGTATAGATTTTAGCGGTAGGCTTCCAGCTGGCACCCTTGCATTCTAAATTTCCCTCCCAGGCTGCTGTTACATTCCAATGCCTTTCCTCCCGCTCCCATTACTGTTATCTGGTTGAGAGCAGGGTCGTGTAGCGAGTCCACTATGACCGTAGCTTTTTTGGTAGACTACTTGCTCTACATGTTTTAATTAAACAAAGAAGAAAAGAAGAGAAATAATGAATAGAATGCTGCATCAAATGAATGAAGGGAAAAAATAAACATTTGGCACATTTTTGATTACAATGACTTAGTACGGATTGTAATTTAATTGAAATTCTATTGAATTGATTAAATTCTATGATAGAATCTAGAAGGAAGAAGATCTTGATTTTAGGATGACTTCTTCCCCGCTCCTTCATTACGAAAGTTCACAGAGAAAACAAATTACCTGTTTTCCTTTACCATAAATTCAGCAAATCGTCCATTTCAAAAGTATATTAATATTTTTTTTTCCTTTTAAGCCAAAGCGGTACATAATGAACCACCGTGTATCTATTAATTGGATAATATGGATTGTGGGTATTATTAGCAAGCATGTAGGAGTCAACTGTAGCGGGTTCCCTTTTAAGCTATTAGACAATATACATTGTACACAGACAAAGAAAATAAGTTGTCGAGTGTTATTTTTTAATACCCTCAGAGATTACTGTAGCCATTGGATTTATTTTTAACTAAGGTTTGCTCCCTTTATGTTCTAAGGTTGTAATAAATCACTTGTGTGATAAATTACAATATATTATACACACACGTATAAACAAAAGCAAAATGTCAAGTGGAACAAACGGCAGACTTGGGGAGTAATAGAACAAGGATAGTTGCTTATGACTTTGAGCTAGTTTATACACTCTAGTTACAAAAGGGTCTTTCTTTTCCCATTCTCCACAACTACCATGGCAAGCCACTCTCTTTTCCACCTTATAACTATTCATTTAGTGACCATTTAACGTTGCAAAGGTACTGAAAAAAGTGACTTATGACCATTTTTCACAGCGAATGAACATTGCAGCCTCCCCATGGCCATATGATCAAAATTCAGGTGCTTGGCAATTGGCATATATTTATGACTCCTCATTTCACCCAGATGAAGGTTACACTAGGATTTTAAGTTGAAGGTTCCCCTTGCACATACATGCTAGTTGTTTCCGGGCTCTAGCATGGGCAGTGCTCATCTCAGCCAGTGCTGTCCAAAGACGTCTCCATGGTCATGTGGCCGTCATGACTAAATTTCGAAAGTGCACGGAACGCTGTGACCTTCCCACCAAAGTGGCCCCTATTTTTCTACTTGTATTTTTACATGCTTTTGAACTGTTAGGTTGCCAGAAGCTGGGACAAGTAACGGGATCTCAGTCTGTTACACGGTGCTAGGGATTCGAACCGCCGAACTGCTGACCTTTCTGATCGACAACCTCAGCGTCTTAGCCCCTGAGCCACCACGTCTCTTAATCCCTTACCACTAGGATTTTAGTAGTATATAAATTAGCTACAACAGAAGCCGGGATCCACATTCACAACACAATAACATTTTAGAGAATTAAACCCTTCTCTAACTCCTATAGTCTTGATGACACTCTCCCCGAAGCTTCACCTCAGAGAATGGAGTTCAATTTCTAGCTATTTTCATGAAAAGGTGATAGAATACAAGGCTGATTACATCAACTATCTTTCCCATCTCAAAGGGCTGAAACCTTATAGAACTTCTTTATCCTACCTCTTTTAATTACCTTTCCTTAGCATTACTGGTGGGTGGATATCAGCAACCTCTCCACCTTCATAGGACAATGAGGTGATGGAACTCGCCACGCTATTCACTCTGTTTTATTAAGTTATTTTCTGGGACATTGATTACGTCTTTTATTATTATTTTCTCTTTTCAAGCAAAGGCTGGGTTGCTGTCAGTCAAGAAGGGCCAATTTACTCTTCTCTGAAGTCTAAATTAATGCCATACTGGGGCGGGGGGGGGGGGGGAATTCCTGCCAAAAATTTTATACCACCAAGAAAATTTGAAATAATTGCTCAAGCACCTTGAAAATAGAATGACCTATAAACAGATACCTCTTTTGCAGAGTAAAAAAGAAAAGCATCTGGAAAATTGTAAAACTCTCCGATTCAGCATCAGTCCAAATTCATTTCTTTGCAGAAGACATTGGAAATTGGGTGGAGGGGTTATAGGTTGCCCACACACCTTGTCATGAATGTAAATTCATATTTCTGCATGATTTAAAATTCACATGAAGATTTTGGGGAAAGAATAAAGATAGCAATCGCTTTTCTCGTATGCCAGATTTTTTTTGGAGGAGATCTGATTTTTTATCCCACTCAGTGATTGCAGGATATTGATATGTTTTAAAAAGCAACTCCCAGAAAACAGTTTAAAGCAAGAAAAGCTAAGTAAAGATTTAAAATAATATGGTGGTTAGCAGGCCTAACTTTAGAGAGCCAGTTTGGTATAGTGATTAAAGCACCGGGATAGAAACCATTATTTCCAATTGTCAAACTTACCAAGGAACAGTCCAACCAAGAACTAAGGAGAAATTTCCTGTCAATGTGAACAATTAACCAGTGGAACAGTTTATCTCCAGAAGTTGTAGGTGTTCCAACACTGGAGGTTTTGAAGAACAGATTGGACAGCCATTTGTCCAGAATAATATAGGGTCTCCTGCTAGCACTGATGATGTTAGCCAGTTGGATAATGAAATGTCTACAAGAAACCATGCTCAGAGAGTACCAAGGACCCTACAACATACAATTTCCACTTAATGGATGCAAAATAACTTGAGTGAAGGAGAGACACCACTTCCTAAGGCAGATTATTCTGCTGTTAAATGATTCCCATTTTTGCGGATTTCTCAGTGTATGAAAACTATTTTAGATGTTAAGAACCAGAGGCGTGAGACAAACTTGCAGAGTTCTTCCCTGAATCTTCAGGGAAGCTGAGATATTTAAGGGTCTCGGGAGATACGTACATTCTCCCTGCAACCCAAGAATGAAAAAACAGATCTCTGTGTGTACTTTCTTCAGACAAGTATCTGAAGTGATGCTAGAGCATAGGCAAGTGTTGTAATCGCATGTCTCTACTGTGCTTTGTCTTAAGGTTCAGGGTCAAGTTTTAAAGCCAGCTCCTTCAGGTCCCACAATTCCAGAAGTGGAGCACAAATGTAAATCATTTAAAAATGAATCAGTATGGTTTCTAGCCCTCCAAAGACTAATATTATATTTATGGATTTAAATCCACTGGGAAATGTAAGCAAGTCTTGTTCTAGCTGATTCAGGCAGAAGAGATAGCAAATGTTATATCTGCAACTTATCCTTCTGCACCAATTGCATTGCTGCTACTGCTATTGTTGTTATTATTATTATTATTCCTGCATCTAAACATAATCCCATGTGAAAATATCCAAGTCTTCCAGGCGCATTGCAACATCATTAGTCTGTGCAGCACATCTAGATATTCTCCAAATAATAAATATCCCCATTTTTAGCCTCCTTTCCCCCCCCCCCCCCCCCCCCCGCCCTTCTTTATCTCTGTTTACGTTAAAGACTGGGACAGTTTCTCAGTGAACTGAAATAAATATACTGTGTGGCATATATTAATCTCTGTAGAGGATGGAAAAATAACTTGATTTTCCAAAGATAGCTTAAAAAAACATATGGGAATTATGAGAAGCAAAGCAATTGCGAACTCATTTGTTACTTCAACAGGATTCCTTATGATTTATTTCCTATAATAGATGTGCAACTCTAGAATGATGTGAAGATATAGATATTTAAATGCCACCTGGTGTTTTTGTACACATACAGCACATGTGTAGCTCATGGAAATCATGTAATGTCAGATATTGAAATCTCATTTAATGTATTATTGAGAAAGAGACAGGTCGGGAAACACCAAAATTAAATGTAGAGCTGGAAAAGTTGGAAAGAAATAAGGACTGGAGATTTGGAGTCAGTCAGTGGTAGAGATAATTTTATGGTGTTTTCTTAATTATCATTATATAATTTTGGCAACATCCAACTTCAGAACGACTGTGCAGTTTACAGTGTAAAACAGAATATGGATATGATTGTAGGTAGGTAGGGAGAGAGACAGACAGACAGAGAGATGATAGACACACAGTAAGAGAAATAACATAATGGCAGCCTGAATAACAAAATTAACATCAGAAGAAAACAGATCCATCCCCTCTAACAAGGAGATTTCATGTACTATAACCTGAGGCTCATTAAGTCTTTAAAGTCTTCCAAAATGCCATCAGGATGAGATCAGTGGCTTAATGATGCTGGAGATAGTCTTTGCTCCAGCGGTTCGAGTCCTAGCACTGCGTGCCAGGGTGAGCTCCCATCACTTGTCCACCTAGCTGCTCAAAAGCATGTTCTATGCAAGTAGATAAATAGGTACCACTTCAATGGGGAGAAGAGCCAGTGCTTTATGTGAATGGTTAGTATCCTACTGCCCGATTATAACACCCATTTGCAAGGCAGCTTCAATGGAGGGAGACGGCTGCAGATGGCCTGCAGGAAAACCGCTTACCTTTCTGGTGCGGAGCTAGCTTGCCCCCTATGGTGCACCTTGGGAAGTGCATGAGCTTGAACCAAACAGAGTTAGTAGTCCTAGGCAGTAAACTACTACTCTGCATTAATATGTGATCTCCTAGCTAGTAACCATGTTAACAACTGCAGTGATTCCCTTAACAACTGTGGCAAGAAAGATAATAAAATAAAAACTAAGCTTCTTCAGCTCTGACTGGAGGGTGAGGAAATGGAAGGAGTGGGGCAAATTTCACTGGCAACTGTCTCACTTAGCCCCAGAAATGTTGGGCTCAATTGTGCTTGTAAGTCAAAGACTATCTGTACTCACATATACAATGGTTGCTTATAATAGGAGTCATGTTCAAGGTTGTCTTTCTCCTGTTTATGACAATGGTTCTGGCTTGTCTTCAGTAATACTCTGATATCTTTTTACCCCACCTCTAAATATAAACCTAACATACCATTCATTAATTAGCCTGCCTCCGGAAAACCATTCTAAATATTATCAATATGTGGAATTATCCCACTGGCTCAGGTGTATGTAAAGAAATGACATTTATTGATATTATGAATATAAATTCAATTGACATTTATTAGCATTAGCCAATAAAAAATTAATTCGGAAAAGCCTAAATGAAGCACCTGGATTATTAGAGAGATACTAACATTTGGGAAACTATGCTGGCATTCTTACCAAGCACCTTTTCGCAATAACATTTAAAGCCTTTTAGATGTGACTCACTATGGATTTTTTTTTCATTCTTCCAACCATTCTTTTTTCTTTCAAAAATGCATAGCAAGAAATTCAGAGGTTTGGTCTCTTAACAAGAATATAGTTTATCTTCTTTTATTTTTCCTTACCATTCTATGTCTGCATACATGAGAAAGAGGATGGAATTGTGTATCCAGATAAATATATATTTCTCTCTGTGTGTTATGTATACAGGATATACTATTTGTATATACAGATAGTCCTCGACTTATGTTGAGAGAGGCTGTTTAATTTTGACGTAGATGGCCTTTTTGACCCCTCTTTCATACCTGCAGTCCTCTCTGTGGTGTGTGTGCGTGTATGTGTGTGTCCATCTGTGCATAGGTAGATAAGTAGAGACAATGTGATTTGGGAAAAGAAGGCTCAGAAGAGTATCATAAAACACTGCTATTACTGCTTGATCAATGCTTATCAACAATAGCTGTACAATTTAAAGTGTAATAATCTATATCTATTTAGAGATATGTCTAGTTGAATAGGAGGACCATCAAAGGGACAAAGGCATCAGTGATGCTCCACATGAGAAGTAAAACGGCTACTAAGCAGTACCAGTAGAATTATAGTAACCAAAATGTTAACTTCTGTTTTAAACTTTTGAAAGTAAAATGTTAGCACCCCTGGGTGTTCCTTTATTTATTCTTATTTATTTTATTTGCCAAATGCTTACAATATAATAGAAATAAGAATAAGCATAAGCATAAGTATAAATACATGAAATTCTCATCCTGGGAACCCTTTTTTTTAACTATTACCATCTGACAGACGGTACAGAATAATAATAAAAAAGAACAAATAGGCTGAAAAACAGCTTCTATCCCAGGGCAGTAGCTCTTTTGAATTCTGCTGTATAGTGCAGTGTTGGTGTGGTGTTGGGGGTTTTTGGTTCAATGTGTGGAGTGTGAAGGATGCGTGTTTGTGTTTATTTTCATGGTCATGGTCATGATGTGCACTGAAGATGGTGTTTGATTTTGTTGTACGAGGTGCAATGACAGTAAAGTAAAGTAAATAGGTACGGATAATTGGGGACAATAGGACAGGGACAGTAGGCCCGATTGTGCACTTATGCATGTCCCCTACAGACCACTTAGGAATGGGGTGAGGTCAATTGAGGTTAGTTTGAGGGTAAAGGAGTGGGGGTTTGAACAGGAGACAACAGAATCAGGTAGTGTGTTCCAGACACTGGCCACTCTGTTGCTGAAATCGTACTTCCTGCAATCAAGTTTGGAGTGGTTTACATTAAGTTTATATCTGTTGTGTGCTCTTGTGTTGTTGCGGTTAAAGCTGAAATATTCATTAACTGGTAAGATATTGTAACAGATAATTTTATGTACTATGCTTAAGTCCAATCTTAGCCGGCGTGGTTCAAGGTTGTCTAAGCCTAGAATCTCAAGTATGCTGGTGTAGGGTATTCTGTATTTTATCTTTCTCTAAATAAACAAGCATCAATCAACAGAGGACATTTACAGGTCTATCAAATGGAACCTACTTTATCTGCTAGGCCTAAATTAAAGATCCCAACTTTAGCTGCTGATTCAGGCCAGAGGCATGTCTCATCAAGTGTGCTTTTTAACTCTTTATCCAAATAGTAATTTTGGATAGAAAGTTACTCTACATTTACCCATTGGGTCAAGAGTATTGGGGATTTCTGTGTGGATTTTGGTTCCTCCTATGGACTTGGGGACAATTTCCTGTTGAGACAGGCAATAATTGTTTTAGACATTACATTCATCCACCCTCCAAAGACCTATCATTCTCAAAGATACTATTTATAAAAAGTGGGCTGCCCTATATGGAGACAAGCATGAACAAGAAGGCTATGAATAAATAATGGAGTCTAATTTTCCATTATTACAGCTATCATTTAAAAATGCATGTCTGGCAGGACATTGTAATGATTTTGTATTACTTAGCAAAACTTCTCTCTCTCTCTCTCTCTCTCTCTTTCTTTCTCTTCCACCCTCCTACCTCTAATCCAGTTCCTTCGTTACTACTTCATTAGATTTGATTTCCTTTAGCGTTTGCAGAGTTTCTGAAGCAAACAATCAAACAAATATAGTGGCTTTAAAAAATGCCTCTGAGATTGCCAACACTTTTAGATGCTTCGAGTGCCCCTTTCTTCAAATGCTCTGAACATGTTACGTTTTGGCATCCATAGTAAAACCCATTAGCTGTGACAGGTTAAGATGCCTCTGTAGACTTGACCACAAGGAAGCTGAATGCATGCCAACTGCTCCTCTCCACCGTTGCACATAATGTTGCCATGTAGCAAAAGAAAAAAAAAAGGCCAAATCCATACCTTTCCTTTTAGGTTTCCTGACCTGGAGAGTGGGCAATTTTCCGTGCTCTGGATAATGTTTATCATTTGGGTTGATTAAAAAGGGGGAGGGGGAGGGGGAGAGAAATGGACAACTGGGACATTCTGCAAACATTTAGCTGACCTTGTACCTATGTTGCATAGGTAATTGTTATGGGGTTAGAGAGTACTTGTAGACACCACACACTGGTTAAATTAAAATGCATTGATCACAGAAACTCTGCAATCAATATATCCCAATGTGTAGTTTCTAAAGCTCCAAAAGGCCCAAGGTGTATGTTAACAAGTCTTTACTCTCTAGCAAACAAATATGCACTCCCCAAGATTCATTGGAACTTTTTAGTTCATGCCGAGTTTTCATCAACTTACAGTCCATTCAAAGTTAGGGTGGTACTCTCTCTCAATAAGGAAAAAATGCTTATCTGAACCATGAAGGTTGGGTGAGTTAAAAACTGATCAAGTCAGTAGAATTTTAATTGGGAATGACTATCAAATATCCAAGATTGGAGTTATAGCCAAGAATTCTATAATAATGAACCAATAAGGAGCAGGATTAATTGTTTAAAGTTTTACTGCAAAATGACTGATTCCTCATTTTTGAACCCACAAATCAGAATATATAGAACACATCTCTCTCTATATATACACAGACTCAACCATAATTTCAACTGGAAAACTGAGCTTCCTAAATCAAGCCAAGTCCAAAACATCAGAGAATTGCTCGGGGCTTGGCTCTCAGATAAATTGGCCATCAACAGGCACATAAACAACTTCTATATATCACTCAAAAGAGACAATCAAAAAGTCCCAAAGGGGGAAAAAAAACACTAAGACATCTCCTAACTAGCAATCAACATCCATATGAACAGAGATTAATACCAGATTAACACCAGAGCCACAATCAAGAAATAAACAATACCCCAATCAAGGAACTATGAAAGCAGACAACAATCTAACAATAAACAACAGCCCAATCAAGATTACTCCCATCAACATTGAAAGGGCAAGCTTCTAGTATATAAAAATAAGAGCAAACCTCACTCCCTTATAGCACTGATGATGCTACCTAGTTGGGTGATGAAATGTCTGCAAGATAACAACTAAGCTCAGAGGGTACCCAGGACTCCACAGATGCATATCGCCATATATCCCTAAATGCTGCCCTATAAGGCCATAAAAACATTTTATATAGGAAGACACCTTGCTGTACAATTAAACTCTTTCCAAACCCCTTGATTGAATATGCTGATTTTTCAATACGTTGGATTGTGTGGCATGGACATGAGGGAAATGGTGGGCCTTGATTTTGCTGCTCCTGCTTAACAACTGGATTATGTAAGACAGGTCTCATGAATGCCGACAAAGACTAATTAATATGAAGCAGTAGGTATCTGCTTACGTGTTTACCCCTGTGAGTGTAAATTCCAATTACATATTGAAATGTGCATCAAAAAATTCCACTTCTCTTTCTGGACTATTTATTATTTTATTCAAAGTGCAATTGTCCAGGAGTTTTTATAAGTAAAATATGGGGAGGAGGTCTCTTACAGAACAACAAAGGAGTCCTTGTGCATTTGTGAATATATGTATTTCTCTCTCTCTCTTTCTGTCTCTTTCTCTCTCTCATGGGGTAGGAGGAGAGAGAGAGAAATGTGTGCCTTCCATTGAGCCACTGTATTTTAAAGAAAGTGATATTTTAATTATCTGTCCTACAAATATAATTAACAACCTTCTCAATTCTAATTCCAACATCCTAGCATCACTAAAGCTCCAGTTAATTTTAATTCAATTTTTCAACATTAATAGCACTATGTTAGCTGCCATAAAAGAATTATTTAGTAGCATTAAAATTATACTGCTCATATTAAATTCCTAGATATCTTTCCTTCTTCCCTCTCTCCCTCCCTCCCTCCCTCCCTCACTTCCGTCCATCCTCCCTCACTCCTTTCCTCACTCACTTCTGCATTGTAGTCTGGGCTTTCTATGTACCTGCTACGTGGTCAAAATGTTTATGAGAATAAAAATTAGGTCCTCCAGTTTTCATGTAAGACAATTAATTGTCCTAATTTCTACAACCAAGTGTTACAACTAGTAAGCCTTCTTTGCAGACCCATTTACAAAGGCAGATATAAATTTCTTGCCAATTTTACCCCAGGACAAGGCTCAATGTAACTCTCTGACAATTTTTCTAGGTTTCTGTCCCAGGTAAGGGGGATTGTAAGAAATAGATTGTTCAATAACAATTCCTGGATAAGGGAACAAAAATAAAAAAAAATGGTGAAAGCTCAGTTGAAGTTCATGTACTCAGTTTAAGAAGTCATGTAGAGTTTAAGGAAGTTGGGATGCTTACTCTCTACTCTAAGAGTGATGCTATAAAATCTAAATAACCTAAACGTCTATTCAAGAGATAAAAATAATATCTCAGAAAGATGGTAGAATTAATGATGAGATGCTCATCCTAATAGAATAGAATACTTTATTGGCCAAGTGTTATTGGACACAAAAGGACACAACTTGGTGTAAATACTCTCAGTATACATAAAAGAAAAGATACATTCGTTAAGAATCAAGAATCATAACGTACAACACTTAATGGTAGTCATAGGGTACAATCAGCAATCAAATCATACTAGGAAACAGTCAATATACATTGTAAGGATACAAGCGACAAAGTTACAGTCCTACAATCACAAGTGGGAGGGTATGGGTGAAAAGGAATGATGAGAAGATTAACAGTAATAGTAGTGCAGACTTTGTAATTGTTGAACAGTGTTGAGGGAATTATGAATCCATGATACAACCTATAGTAGGAAGACTGAAGCAGCTGCTTCAAATGGCACTAGGATGTGGGACCACGGATGGGAAACTAAGGTCTAACAATGCACATTTCTTCTACCTCAGTAATGGAGCTGCCATTGGATGGTTGGACATTCCTATCATCCATGTCTTTCACTAATTTCATCCTCCCACCCCACCCCTGTCACTTTTCTCTGTACTTACAGGAAGGATGATATTGAGGAACAGGCAAAATACACAAGAGATAATTAACCTAATTCCCATGCTCAATAATAAATTCCCACGATTTATTTGTATGTGGGAAGAAAGAATGGAATAGGAAGTTGATTGCTGTTTTTTTTAAAAAAAAAAAAAGCAAATAGTGAACTTCATCATCTTATATTTTCTAAGATCCTGAAAGGACCAGAGAGTTTTGGGCTGTGTAGAAGGTTGATTTTTTTCCCCCATATACAATTTTTCCACTGTTTTTGTTCTTTAAAGCCCATGGTCCAGCAAGCAAAAATATGTGGGAAGCTTCAAATATTGAGGTGATCTTTGGTACTGTATTTTAATTAATTACTTCTACTGACTTGAATCAAAACTGTTGGCCGTACTTTGGCTATGACACCTTGAGGAGGGAGCACATATAATTATATATAAATCACTCTCCGTAATGGCCTCTGTTTTTTGATGAAACATTTCTAAGATTTTTTTTTTTCCTGAAATGATACATGGGCCCAACAGTGCACATGACTTGGAGTAGGTATAGACAATTGTACATAAAAGTAGACTTTTCTTAGAATATTCACTTGACAAATCACATGTAATTTCGGGGGGGGGGAAAGCTTATTACAGCATTATGGAATCAACAAAATGAATCAATTTACAACCCCAGATTGCTTTGTTTGAGTCATAACCATGCAGAGTTTTTCAAGAAATGAACGCAAAAACACTTAGATCAGAGATGAGCAACTCCGCAAGTTCTTTCATTCTTTCATCCATTCCCCCCACTGCTGAAGTTTATTTATCTGATCTTAGGGTATTACACAAAACAAACAAAATGTAAAAACAGCCATGATATTTATGTGGTTACTTACAAAGCACAATATAAATAGTATTAAAATAAACAAAATATCTTTACAGTCCCCAAGGCGTGTCACAACGTGTTTGTAAAACAAAAGTTGAAGAATTTGACAGGCCCAGCAGAGAACATAAATGCTATATATATGGAACCAGGGGCTCATTCCTGAATATAACAACTCCTATCAGAAGAATTGAAAAGGACGGTGAGAGATGAAGCCTAACTCTCTACATAAAAGGAAGGAAGGAAGAGGTCCCAGGGAAAGGACTGAGAGTGAAGGTATTTTGAAATCTAAGGGGAAATTTCCATCCTTCCTTCTGCACTGTTTCTGTTTGAAGGGCTTCTGAAAAGTAGGGATCTAGAATGTCCAAAATGGTATGACCCATGAAAAGAAAGAGAGAGAGAGAGAGAGAGAGAGCGCAAGCTCATTTCAGAATGAGTATGAAGTTGTGGACTATCTCAATATCGATTTGCCTGAAGCCTGTTCTTCTAAGAATTGTAGTCCAACCATCTGAATTGTACCCAATGGAAGAAAAATGATAGCTGTAGACAGGGTGGAGTTACACTGGAGAGTAGGAGAGGTGGAAAAATATCAAACTTTCAGTAGAATTAAACTTTCTTACAAGAGGGACCTTTTGCCTCCTGAATATAGAATTATGGGTAATCCTCAACTTACAACCACAATTGAGCCCACGATTTATGCTGCTAAGTGAGAAATGTTTTTTTTTCCCCCAAACAACTGTTCTTGCCACATTTGTAAACTGAATGCAGCTATTAAATTAGTAACACCGTTGTTAAGGGAATCTGGCTTTCTTGTTGACTTGTCAGAAGGCCACAAAAGGGGATCCTATGACACCCACCCCAGGACATTGTAACCGTCATAAATGTGAGTCAGTTGCCAAGCATCCGAATGCAAATCACAGGACCACGGGGAGGCTGCAATGCTCACAAGTGTGAAAAATGGTGCTACATCGCTTTTTTCAGGGCCGTTGTAACTTCGAACAATCACTAAATTCATTGTAACTTCGAACTGTCGTAAGTCAAGGACTACAAGTATTGAGAAGATGGATTGAATGAGTTCCTATCAGTGGTAGGGAACACGGTCCTACTGTCTGCTGGTCAATCCCTAATCATTTTCAAAGAAGCCGCTGGCCTCCCCTCCGAGATTGATTTACACATTATTTATCCGATGGGCCAGCTTGATTCGGCCATCTCAATCCTCTGTCATAGAGCGAAAATAATAATGTCTCCAATTAGTTCCTCAGGAAACGGTGGGTTTGTCTGTTATTCCTGATCATTAGCATTATAATGTAGCATGGAAATTCAGAGCAAATTAGTCACATATGTAAGCTGGGGAGTACATCTGCAGTTAATCAAACTCGTACAGTTTCAGTGGGCAGGAGATTGTGCAAGGGTTATCCAGGAAGAATGCCTTTATTTATATATTTATCGGGAGGAGGGGAGAAAGAGCCAGACAGATAGTGTCAGCTTCGTTTCCCTTCCGCTCTTCGTTTTTTCCTTAATCTGGCACTCTCAAATGAAAGTTTATTCCAGAAGCTTGTCAATTGTGGAAAGCAGAAAAAAAGAATTATAGCTCAAATTAAAATACCTTTTAATGTTGTTGAGTCCAGAGAACCAAATCTTTACAGCCATAAATAATGAAGAGGCGAGGCAGAGAAGGGTAGTCCATCTTCCGAAGCCTCCATTTCTTCCCATCTGTGACCTTTCTTCTACAATAATGTAGAACGGGATCAGATGATGACACACGTTGGTGATCACTTCCAGTCAATGTTGTTTTCCTTAAAAAAATAATAATAATCAGGGCTTCCAGTTAATGAGCGCTGATGCAAATCCATGTTAATACCACTGAGATTTCTATTTTTATGATTATTCTTTTAAAGAATTTTGCCTCAGTTGGACTAATCTCTTTCACCTGGAAGCTGCCACAGTTCTCTCCAGATTATCTCTGTAGCCTTCAGAACCAGAAAACTCTTTGTCACTTGAATCATGTAACTGTTAATCAGGACTAAGATGAATATGGTGTCATAGTTGGGTATGCCCAACTATGCTTTTTGCCCCCATATCTGGACCAGGTTGGGTTAGATTTGATTTGTGTGAAGCAGAACCACAATATCCCCACTGATAGCTGCATTCAGTGGTAGAAACAGAATCAGCACCAATTATGAAGTATGACTCTTTTTTTTCTGCACTAGGTAGAAATGGCCTTTGAAATTCTCCACCAACCTTTAGTGGAAGTTAGATGGCCTATTTCTCTAAAAGATTTCCAGGGTACTGCATCATTTAAAATATTGGATTAGGAACAAGATGTCATTCCCAACCCAAGAACCACATAGAACAATCCAACCAAAGTTCAGTTCTTCATTTTATTTATACCCTAGAGACAGAATCTTGCCAGACTAAAGCTTTATTACTCATAAACCAATGGACATACCCTTCGAAATTGCAGAGAATGGCTATCCTTATTCTCTTCCTCTGTCTCCTATCCAGTTCTGGGCTGTGTTGCCTCTTGTCTCACATCCGGTGAGTGGTGCAGTGGTTAGTAGGTTGCAGGCTACTTCTGCTGACTACCGGCTGCTTGCAATTTGGCAGTTCGAATCTCACCAAGCTCAAGGTTGACTCAGCCTTCCATCCTTCCAAGATCGGTAAAATGAGGACCCAGATTGTTGTTGGGGTCAAGATGCTGACTCTGTAAACCACTTAGAGAGGTTGTAAAGCACTTGAAGCAGTACACAGGTGGTATTCAGCAGGTACTAACCAGTTTTAGAGAACTGCTTAAGTTCACCCTTAGCCTCAAAAGCTCACTGGGTTCAGTCAGTCTTTCTCAAGATAACCTATCACACAGAGCTGCTATAAGAAAACTGGAGGTGGGAATCTTAATGTATGCTGAGTTGAGCTCCTGGAGGAAAAGACAGATGTAAGACCGATATAAATACTACAATAATCTCTCAAAAGTTAGAGGGCAAAAAGAAGTAGAAACGTAGAGTTGTCTCTAAAACTTGCACCCTGTAGCAGGTTTCCAATATCATAATAGAATAAAAGAATTGGAAGGGACCTTAGAGGCCTAGTTGAACCTCCTGCTCAAACACATTTTATACCTTCTGCCGTAGTTTATAGTCCATTGACTATAGTTCCTTGCCTGTGGAAATTAGACTAATGGACAAATAAAACAATTCAAAGAAAACATTTTAACACAGTAAAATGTACTTAAGACAAATTAAGAGATGTCCTAATTTGCCTATAAGTCCTTGGACTATCTATATATGGATATTTTCTTCTTTTCTTTATTTGACTAGCTGAGGGGAAGAAGAAACTGCCAAGATGCAGGGACATCAGCAAGCAAGGGATTTTTTTTTTTAAAAAAGTGAAGATATGGTATGACCACATCATTAAAACCTTGGACTCTCTGTGCATGCAGTACCGTACACAGGAGGTGCCTAAGAAAGAGGCAACATTACATCACATGGTCACAGCTGCCGTCTTACCAGATATGCCAAAATGACAGTAGTCATAAGAATTTAAGACAAGGCATTTTTCTCCAGGAGTATTATTTACTAATATTTATTTATTATACCGCTTTATTATTTATTACAACTGCCTGCAGTTGTGGCAGTGGGGGAATTTTTTTCCACGAAATCCAGACAGATCAAGACTTTCATTCAAGGAAGCAAATTTATTTGATTAAAGTATAATCCAAGAATTGTTCTCATCGTCTTGGCGTTTCTACACACTCCTGTTTCCTCAGAGACTAACTTGAGTAGACAAAAAAAAAGGAAGGAAAGGAAAGGAAAGGAAAGGAAAGGGAAGGGAAGGGAAAGGAAGGGAAGGAAGGAAGGAAGGAAGGAAGGAAGGAAGGAAGGAAGGAAGGAAGGTAGGTTGGGTGGTGAGAGGACCTGTATTAAACATCTCCCAGCATCTTAAGATCCTAACAACTTTTATCCATCAGGATTCTCAGAATAGTGCAAACATACATACATAATATTATGCTGTAAGAACAATAAAACAGGAAGTGTTAGGGCCACCTAACCAGTCATTCAACTATAATGAGGATGACAATCCCAGTGGAGAAAGGAACTGCTTGAGGAAAGCTCAAGCAATGTATCTATATCTATATCTATTTCTATATCATCTATATCTATATCTCTATATCTATTTATCTATCTATCTATCTATCTATCTATCTATCTATCTATCTATCTATCTACCTATGGTCTAGGTGTGTTCGGATCTTTTTCCGTGTAAGATTAAGAGTATCTTGGCAGTGCAAGCCGAAAGCACCAGCCTGAGGATGGCGAGTGGGACCACGCCGAAACATCGCCAAGACACTCTTAATCTTACACAGGACAAGACCCGAACACACCTAGATGTACATACCTGTACCCGTGAAAATCTATGAATTATACACACACACACACACACACGTGTGTGTGTGTGTGTGTGTGTGTGTATGTATATGTATATGTGTATATGTAAAATACCACTCATGTATTATCACAAAATCTCCAGAACCGTAAAGCCTACGAACTTGAAATTTGGCAAGTAAGTTCCTCTTGGCTTCTAGGTGCTCACTAAAAAAGGATTTTTGGAAACGACCATTAGAGCATTAGTATTTCCAATATTATTATTAACATGCTCTGATGCTAAGGAGTTCTACTCCCCCTCTCCACCTAAAAAGAAATCTGTTCCAAATGCAAAACACAAGTAGAGGACAGGAATTTCAGTTTTAGTTTCACAGCACCAAGCAGCTTTAGTACAGAACAGTTGAACTAAGCCATATTGGCTTACACAGCAAATATGGTTTCAGTTTCTAAACAGCCCTGAACTCTCCCACACACTGACAGGACGCTAGCCAGATGAATACTGATGGATGCTGGTAGGCAGAGCCAGATTTAACCCCCTTATTTTCCTCCCCAAAAACTAAGCCCGACCACGTAGTTCCATAGCGAAGCATGGATATCGAGCTAAATAAAAGAAAGGGCTGTATTCTCTTCTGGAAAAAAATGACAACACAAACAGAATGAACGTATATTTCAAATCTCTTCTTTCTTGTCTTCTATGAGGAGATAGTTTAACAGATATACTTTGCAGTGAACCTTTTTCTAAAATGTAACACATCAACTATTTAGAATTGATGATTAAATATTTTTAATGCTGAGGCATAAAATCCAGAGCTGATCCTATGCATGGAGACCTTTTGATCTTCTCCTCTACTGTTTCTCCTCTCACATGCTCGTGCACCTGGAAAGGAGATCTACCTGTTTACAAATTACTCCGATTTTCTACTTGAATCAGCAGTAACAGTTTAACCTCCCCCGTGATGTAATTAGGCCTTCAGAGTTCATATGTGCTTATTATGATCTCTCCTGTGCTTTGTTCTTCTACTTCTTTTTCCTCTTCTCTCATACCTCTCTAAACATATATCTTATCACTGTAAGTATTAAAACATTGTACCAGTTCTTTGGCTAAATTATGCACAGTGGGCCTTGCTAGCCCACCATTAGCATAAAGTATGCTAAACAACGTGTTTTCTTTCTGATAATTATACTCTAAAGTGTCTCCTGCTTATTAATTCTTCTTTCCATCTAGGTTGCCTCCCTACATTCCGTTTCTCCAAACTTTTGGCTAGCTTCACAGAGACCGATGCAGGCCAAATATGCCTTTGGTGATTTGGAATCGTCCTCGTATTTATTTCCATTCTGCCCCCCTTTTCTCCTGTATGGCATTCCTGGATTTCTGTGCAAGAATTCTTAACAGCATTGCTCAGCATATAAATCAACTTTACTCCTGCTGATTTCTTTTTGATTCATGTTGTAGGTCCCAAAACCAAGAGGAGAATGCATGACAATTTTTAAGGCAGTATTCTGGAAACTGAATGTACAGTAACCAAGTAGGTTAGGAGCCATAGTGGTGTAATAGTTAAAATGTAATATTACAGGCTGACTCTGCCTATTGCCAGGAGTTTGATCCTGACCGGCTCAAGGATGATTCAGCCTTCCATCCTTCTGAGGTCAGTAAAGTGAGGACCCAGATGGTTGGGGGCAAGAGGCTGACTTTGTAAACTGCTTTACAACAATAGCAATGCCACTTACACTTATATACCGCTTCATAATGCTTTATGACACTCATCCTTATATACTGCTTTATAGCGCTTAAGAGTCATGGTAGCGCAGTGGTTAGAATGCAGTATTGCAGGCTGACTCTGTCCATTGTCAGAAGCTTGATCCTGATTTGTTCAAGGTTGACTCAACTTCTTAGGTCAATAAAATGAGGACACAGATTGTTGGGAGCAATACGATGACTCTTTTAAATTGCTTTACAGCAATAGCAATACCACTCAGACTTATATACCACTTCACAGTGCTTTACAACACTCTCTGAGTGGTTTACAGAGTCACTATTTTGCCCCTAACAATCTGGGTCCTCATTTTACTGACCCCAGAAGGATAATAAACTGAGTCAACCTTGAACAGATCAGGATTGAACTTCTGACAATGGACAGAGTGCAATACTGCATTCTGACTACTATGCCATCAGAGCTCATAAGCGCTATAAGCACTGTACATACAAGTGCTATTTGTTTACTTACCCTATGATATAGAACAGTATGCTTTTCTCAAAGGTACATAGCTATTAGAGGTGAATTCCAAAGACATATCTTGCAATTCCCACAAAGTGTAAAGGGTATATGTGTATGTGTGTGTTTTCCCAGACATATCTATAAAAAAATGGAGTTTTGCTCAGGTTTTTAATTAACCAGAATCACCTAAGATCTTCAGGGAAGAGCTCTCTGAGAATCTCTTCCCTTCTAGGCTTGAAGAAATTCTTCTCTTGAAGTCAAGAGAAAAAAAATAATTCCTTAAAGGCATTGTGGGAAATTAGAAAAGAGGTTCAGATCCAGCTACTTACTGCTCAAGACCTCTGAGAAAAAGTAAATGCAGTTCTTGGACAAGCAAAAATTCTGGAACTTCAAATAACCCTTCTAATCAGACTGAATTGGACACAAACAAATATGTCCCATCTCATTTGCAGATTCATTTATGAAAAGGAACGTGCTGAAAAAAAGAACCTATGGATAGCAAAATATATTTTCCACATATTTTTAAAGGTCTTAGAATATACATTAACAGAGAACGAGAGAGCGCCTTGAGTTGTACAAAATGAAAGTGGGATATAAATCAAATCGAGGAACCTGTAGCCATTTAAAGCCAAACTCTGCATTGCAATCTTCGGAGAATTGCCAGATTGAAACAACATTTGTATTTCGATGTGCATAAATCAGATCAATCAGCTTCGAGATAGATTTTTATTTTTGAAATTATACTCTGCATTTCTGTTTGTGCTAATTCAAGGCAGTTTACAACAATGGGAAAAATAACAAAACAGAAAATATAAGACCATCCATGCGGTTGAAATTTGAAATTTAAGATTGGTAACATTCAAATAATTACCAACTGAACAGCTTGACAAAAACATGTGTTCTTTTATTTTCTCTAACATCTGTGAACCAGACAAGATGTGGATTAAATGATATCCTGAAGCCACTAGAATTGTGGTTGCAGTTCCATTTGTAGTTCTGGATCTATGTGTGAAGAATATTCCAGTCCCAGGGCCTGTATTTAAAAGGTCTGGGTATACACCTCTCAACTGATAATAGAATTCTAAACACTATAATTTTCAAGAGAAAAAGATAGTGAGAACAATTAATCAGTGGAACAGCTTCCTTGTGCTCCATCATTGAAAGTTCTTAAGAAGAGAATGGACAGTCATTCGTCTGGAATGGTATAGAGTCTCTTGTTTGGGCAGGGAATTCAACTAGAAAGTCTCTAAGATTCCTTCCAATCCTGTTATTCTGTATTTTGTGAAAAGATGCTTATATTTCAGTTTACATCAAGTTTCCAGTTACTGATCCCTGCTGGCCATCATCCTTCCTAAGTTTCTTCCTTTCTTGGCTTTTCAACATGAGTAAATATGGAAAGGGACGCAGTGGCTCAGTGGCTAAGACGCTGAGCTTGTCGATCAGAAAGTTCAGCGGTTCGAATCCCTAGCGCCGTGTAACGGAATGAGCTTCTGTTACTTTGTCCCAGCAGCTTCTGCCAACCTAGCAGTTCGAAAGCATGTAAAAATGCAAGTAGAAAAATAGGGACCCCTTTGGTGGGAAGGAAACAGTGTTCTGTGCGCCTTCGGCGTTTAGTCATGCTGGCCACATAACCACGGAGACATCTTTGGACAGCACTAACTCTTCAGCTTTGTAATGGAGATGAGCACCACCCCCTAGAGCCAGAAATGACTAGCACGTATGTGCGAGGGGAACCTTCACCTTTAAATAAGAAAAAAAGAACCTTATTCAAGGCAATGTGAACAGATGAAGATCACAGCAATATGTCTTATCCTTTATTCTTAATCCATACTTCTGCTATATATACATGGTATATATTTGTCAGTATATACTGATACACACACACACACACACACACACACACACACACACACACACACACATATATATATATATATATATATATATATATATATATATATATATATCAGATAATGTGATATATGTCTTATGTTTCAAATGTGTATCCTGCCTTTCCTCCAAAAGCTCCACCCAGCCTAGACAGCACTTCATTTTTCTTCTCCTTTGAGGTAGGTCAGGCTGATTGAAGGTCACTGGTCCAAAATTATCCAATGAGCTTCCATAGTTGAAGGCCGACCTCAATGTGGCTCATTCCAGTTCTTCTCGAGCACCTTAACCGCTATTCCACATCATCAGTCCTAAAGGACAACCTGGGAGATATTTAATCTTTTGTGGATATTGCCAGACAGGCTTCTGGAAATCCACAAAAAGATCTAGTTTTTATTTTCCACCAAAAAAGGGGAAATCATCTGACAGGTTCTTTACCTACTAAGTGAGTTAGGCATCGCTTTTAAAGAAGAAAATTCAAGGTGACCATCAAGTCCTGCTGATGATTTCCAGGTAATTCCTACTGTGCTTGCTTAATAAAGACAAAGTAGGATGAAATCTACTTAATGTGCTAAGTTTTGTCTGGATATGTCATTTGGTACAATAATTGGGGAGAAAGCCTACATCTAACAACCTTTTCCCATTTTTCCATATCCAATTTTGGTATACATCTGAAATAAAGCATCTTTGAAATGCCTCTTCAGGGTTTCAAGTTGAGCATGGATGAATATCTGATTTGTTTTAAGCAAAACTTTAGATTAATCAACTTTTTTTTCTCTTCAATTTGCACCTCAAGGTAATGTAGATGCATTGCTGTTGCTTGACTTTTTTGGGGGGCTTAATCCTATGAGTGGATATTTAATCTTTTTTGTTATGTATCAGAAATAGAGATTTAGAAGATATGAATAATTAATTGAATTATGTGCCTATTACCTTAATTTCTTTAATGTTTTCTGGATGTTCGAAGCCCATGTGCTCACACATGGGCACACTCTCCAACTTGACAAATTGGTTTAGGATGGAACACACTTTTAAAGGATTTTGTGTTTCATCAAATAAGTGCTGCCTGGAAGAGGGAAGAATGACATTCAGTGAAGAATTATGCAAATGGAAAGCTATTCATCATTTGGATGCTTTGCATCAGTTCTGTTAGGTGTATTTTGTGCATTTGTAACTTGTGATTAATGGAAAAAAGTGTTGTGATAACAGTCAATATTTCAGGAACTTTTCAAGCATTGGTCATCCTTTTGAAGAAAAATCCATCTTCCTTCCTTCCTTCCTTCCTTCCTTCCTTCCTTCCTTCCTTCCTT
>NW_020769375.1:2389135-2437787 GCF_900518735.1 Pseudonaja textilis | reverse complement strand
CCTCCTCCTCCTCCTCCTCCTCCTCCTCCTCCTCCTCCTCCTCCTCCGTGAAATTGTTGCTAATAATATACACAATGGATTTTACCAAGATTTATCAATAGTCCCATATCCTTCAGGGATTGTTCATGCAGGACAAAATTGCACTGCACAGTTTGGAACACAACAGTCCTTTTCTGAATATAATAGGAGAAGTTTCTTATCACTTTCTAAGCAGCTGGTATATTTAGTGTGCGTAAGCTCTCCTTCTGTCCTCAATAGGTTACTACAATGCTGGGTTATATCTTTGGGAGAAATTCATCTTTCTGAAGTCTCCTTTGCTTGTCAGCACAGCAGAGGTCGGTAAAACTAGCTGTGTATTTTATTAATGGAACCTGCTGTTTTTACACAGAAACAAGATTATCTTGTTTTTGTCCAATCCATTTCCTCAGTGGGCTTTCGGCAGAACCTGATCCCTATATAAAAATGATGGAAGATGCCATTCACATTAAAATGCGTTGTGCTCAGTCATTCTCTGTAGCTGCATATTTCCAAACCCTTAATAGAAGACACATTTCCAAGTGGGGTGTCTTTTTTTGGCAATGCAGAGAATTTGCTTATAGATTCTGAAGATTTCTTTTCAGTCTTTTATGTTTTCGTGTATTTAATCCACTTCAGCTTAATGAAATGATGATGATGATGATGATGATGATGATGATGATGATGATGATGATGATGATGTCCATTCAGTCATGTGTGACTCTTGGCAATTCTATGGGCCAAGTCTCTCCACATCTTTCAATCTTGTACTACGTCTTTGAGTTTTTCTGTGCTCTGACTGGTGTCAACTTTGTCCAGCCACTGAATTCTTTGGTGACCTGGTTTCCTTTTGCAACTTAACTCTTCCAAACATAATTGCTTTCTCCAGAGAATTCCCCCACAGAAGACCTGGCCAAAATATCAGTTTTGTGATTTTGCTTCCCAGTGACGTGTCTGGTGTTATACACTCTAGCATTTGCTTGTTGGCTGCCTTTGTTATTCAAGGAAATGGAATGGAACGTAGGAATAGTATCATTGACACAAGGTGCTAGATAATGGAAGGATGTTTACCAAGGACTGCTGTAAACTCCCTTGCAACTCAAAACATTGTTGTGGCCCGCCAGCGGCCAGCAGAGCTGGCAGCAGACTCAGACAGTGAGGAGGTTGGGGTGGAATATGAGCCAGTCCTGGAGTCTGGGGAAGGCTCTGACAAGTGCTCTGCATCAGAGGCAGAGTGAGGCCAGGGCCGTCTGACAGTTATCAGCTGCCTTTGGAATCAGAGTTCAGTGGGGCAGAAGAACAGCTGGAGCCTGTTCTCAGAGTACGCATGCGCAGAGCTGCCAGGAGAAGGGAACAATTAAGGAACAATGGCTGACTCAGGAGTAAGGGCACAGGTGGATGGTGAATGGCCCCGCCCATAGGGAATAAAGAGGAGTGAAAGGAGGGTGGTGTCTGCAGGAGACAATTAGTTCAGTTCATTAGGGTAAAGATCTGTTCCTGATTTCTTGCCAAGTAATTTCTGCTACAGCATGGCATTTGGAAGATAGCAGCCTGGCAACTCTCCAAGCCTGATAACGGTCTGTAGTTGTGAAATCTCATGAAAGACTGTTTGCCGGGACTTTGTTGGAGAGGAATTCACTTTAACCTAAATAAAAGAGGTTTTATTGGGATGAGGAGCCTGCTTCATGATCTTGGGAAGCCTAGGTCAGAACATATGCATTGGCAAGAGGCTGGAATGGGTTGCTGGACACTGGCCTGTGACATTCTTTCTTCTCTCAAGGAACTATGTCTTAAAAGAACATTTGGGAAACACCACTTTCACCAGAAGAAGAAGAAAAAAATATGTCAAGGAAGAAACCATTTCAGTCTTTGTTCCACTACTGGAATAAAAGGAACCAGAGCCAAATACATAGGTTGACTGGCTTTCAACCTACATGAGATTGTGATCTCAGCTATGATTTATTATTATTTCCTATCCTATCTTTTTTGGGGGGAGCGAAAGCTGTCTCTTCATTTCCCTCTTGCCATAAAAGAAATGTACACAATAGATTGGCTTTAGAGATAGTGACTAGAACAACATTATCTAGTAAGATCCGTGGCAGAGCTTCAGATCTGGATTTTTTTGTTCCAAGCTCAACGCTACAATTTATAACCGATTGCCAGACATATTTCGTTTCCTAAAATTCCAATTCTGTTGTCCGGTAGTTTCAAAAACCATTCATAAATCCTACCAACCAATAGGTTGAGGTGACTCATGGCCAAAGAGACTAAGCTGCAGATAATCTCTTCTGTGTCATCATTAGCAAGATTATATTTTGTCAAATGATAGTTCAGCCTCATGAGGCATGGCAGAAGGAGGAAATTGAGTTCCACCTCTTCCTTTTATTCCTATTACGAATATTCCTGTTTCTGCTTCTACAGATAGCCTTCAACTTACACCATTCATTCTGTGACTGTTTGAAGTTTACAACGGCGCTAAAAAAAAAAAGTAACTTAATCACTGTTTTTCACACTTGCAATCATTGCAGCATCCCGTGGACATGTAATCAGAATTTAGATGTTTGACAACTGGTTCGTATTTATGACGATTACAGTGATGATCTTTTGGGCCTTCTGGCAGGCACAATCAATGGGGAAGCCAGATTCACTTAATAACCATGTTACTAACTTAACAACTGCAATGTTTCACTTAACGACCCTGGCAAGAAAAATGAGGCAAAGCTCACTTAGCAACTGTCTCGCTTAGCAACCAAAATTTGGAGCTCAATTGTGATTGTAAGTAAAGGACTTCCTGTACTTGTAATATATCTTTCTACCCATCAGACTTTTTCAGGTTGGTTTTTTCTGGCTGCTTGGATATCAGATCAAAATTTCTGAAGGTTATTCTGGCTGAGAGTTCCAAGAGCTGAATTCTCTCATATATTTGAAGGGTACCAGGCTAAGAAAGGCCATGAGATACGGTATATAATATAGCAAGGATGCCCAGCTAGGTGGCAGCACCTGGCTGTTCTTATCTATAAACCTAAGCACAATTAGCCAAGGTTACTACTGGGTGGACAGTCATCTTGGAAATCCAGAGTTGTAACTTAGACTGGGAAGTTTAAAAAAACCTAAAAACTAAAAAGAAAGCAGTGACAAATCACTTCTATATTGTCGGCAAGAAAACTGCACTTTAAGTCCACTGAAGTGCCAGATCGATTGAGAACACAACCTGAGTTTACTTCTATCAAGGATCCTGGCTAGAATAAAGGAGATTCTGGGAACCGAAAGCCTTGAGAATGTACTCAAAGTAGAGTCTGAATCGGTTCCAATCCCTCACAAATGCTTGTTGGGACTCCAAAATTAATGTCGTGATGCTTCCCCAAGCTTTTCACTGGTCCCTGTTGGAATGCTTCACCATTTCTTATCCCTTCTACCATTTGCACAACAAATGAAAGTTGTAAGTTTGAGAAGACACTAAATTAGAGCAAACCAAAGCTCTGGGCAAATTAGCAGTTTCTTTGTTGCCTTACCCTATGATTAAATTCTGCATTGAGCGGTTTGGTGTAGATTAGCATAAAACTTGGTTTCCAGAGAAGAATGAATGGAAGCTTTTGAAAGTTTAGGACACTCACCAATGCTACACCACATAAATCACAGTGCAAACTGTGTGATTATACCCTGCAGGGAAATAGACTGTGTGTTTATGGGGCTATTCGCTGAGCACTTAGGAATAATCTGATATAAAGCAGCAGGGGAGGAGAGTAATGACAACTTCAAATTAGTTTAATGAATGTTTACATTAAATGGAGAAAGGGGGGACTACTTTTCTACAAACATGCCAACATAAAAGTGACAGTTTTCTTTCCAGATGAGAACATTTTATTTTTATTTTTTTTCCCTTTAAAAAGAACAGGAGGAGGAAGGGAGAAGGAGACCTGTGAAAATGTTAACCCTTTCAGAGTCACCCCACCTTCCTCTTTCCATTCCTTCAAAGAGAATGTTCAGATGCCTGTTTTACTATTCGGTTTCTCCTTATTTTAACTGGAAGCACATCTGGTCAGGTCATCTGTGCATTCGTCTGTTTCTGGATTTTCTGTGAGTTTTCCTTGCCCCACCATTGCAACCTTTCCATTTCCCAGCCATTTTCTAATTTCCAACGTGCGTAACGGTTGACATTGGAAAAAGACGCTCTTTTTGCCAATTTCCCAAAAGTTTATTTTTTTCCCCCTTGGAAATCTAAAACACCAAGATGATGATGATGATGATGATGATGATGATGATGATGATGATATAGATATAGATATACTTTGGCTTCATCAGTTTCATTCTAAGAGTTATTTAGAACGTCTTTGGGAGGTACTTTTAGTTCACTTCATTGTTTGGTTATGGTCTTCCTGTTCAGTTGCCTCCATCTCATTTTCATTCTATGTACAGCCTCCCCAGCTGTTAGCTCTTCCCAACCCAAAAAACCCTCATGGGATTAATTCCCTTATAATATGTTCCTTTGGGTTGTAACACAAGATTGCAGATTGCTGGAGAGATTGTGAGACCTCAAACACAGGATACTTGCAAGCCACCCTTCAAATTAGGGATATACTCTCACGACTAAAAGAGATTTTAAAACAACTGGTAACCAGTTCATCAGAATTTCATACAGGGTTTCTCTCCCCCCCACCGAAACTTGGGGTGGGGGGACAGAAAGTCTTTTCCACCAGATTGAATGAAGTGATTGACTCTTTTCAGAACCTTTTGGTAGAACCTTGGCAGGGCTGGGCTGTTGGGGGTTCACAGGGGTTCGGGAGAACCCCAAGGTAAGATTCTGTGCAGTTCAGAGCAGGGGTCGCCAACCTTTTGAACCTCAGGGACCACCAAACTCATAATTTTAGATCCCAGGGATCACTAACCGGTTCTGTGGGTGGGGCCTAATTTGTGGGTGTGGCTTGGTGGTCATGTGACTGGCTGGGTATGGCTTGTATGTAAATATTATCAATATTTATATAAATATTGATTTCTTTTTTAATAAAAAAAGAACAACTTTTACCCAAAATCAGGCAAAGCAGGCAAGCAGTTTGAGTTGCTCACAGAATCACAGATTCATTCAGAAATTTATCTATCTGCCATCGGCTAGCTCAGTCTGTCACATAAAATTTGCTTGCAAGCAAATTCACAAAATTAACTCACAACACACCATGTATATAAATATTGATTTTTTTATTTATTAAAAAAGAGCAACGTTTGCCCAAAATCAGGCAAAGCAGGCAGGCAGATTGAGTTGCTCACAGAATCATTCAGTGATCAGCAGGCCATGTGGGCAGAGTTTGGGAAGGCCGGAAATGGGCTCGTTTCCAGCATCCAGAGAGCCTTTGAAGCCCAGGGAGGCCATTTTTGCCCTCTCAGAGGCTCAAGAAAAGCCTCAGGAGCCCAGGAAGGGAAAAAATGCTCCCACCCGCTGTGATGCAGGAGGCCGACTAGGCCACGCCCACCATGGCCAGCAACCAGGCAGAGAACCCCTTGCTAAAATATATTTGAAGCCCACCCCTGAACTTTGGTGAATATAACATGTATACCTATATATGGGTTGTAATCGATTATATATGAAAAAAAAGAAAAACGAATCTGAACAAGGTCCTTTTATCTTTCCAAGGTCTGAATTTCAAGATTTGGGAGGAGGAGCAGAATTGACCCTTCATTTTAAAAAGCTTGTGGGTCTTCCTGAAGCTACCTCAGCATGGACCTTCATTAACCCTGACTGATAAATCAGTTTTATCTTTATTTAGAGAAGAGAGACTTCATATCGGTGACATATCCAGGCAATCCTCGACTTATACTCATTTTGTTTAGTGGCACTGGAAAAAGGTGACTTATGGCCGTTTTTCACACTTAGGACTTTTACAGCATCCCCGTGGTCACATAATCAAAATGGCGACTGTCATCTATTTATTATGGTTGCAGTCTCCCAGGGTGATGTGATCACCTTTTGTGACATCCTAACAAGTGAAATCAAGCCAGATTCACTTCAGAATCATGTTACTAACTTAACAGCTGCAGTGATTCACTTATCAATGGTGGCAAGAAAGGCTACATAATAGACCAAAATTTACACAATAACTGACTTGCTTAGCAACGGAAAATTTAGTTTCAATTGTGGTAGTAAAGTTTTTTTAAAATATATTTTTATTATTATTTTTTAAATTTACATCCATCTTGTGTGTGAACAGAGTTGGTTCCGGGTATCATTCAATATTTATCCAATTCAAAATAACAGTATTAGTAACCTCTATCACATTTATCCATTTTAAGTAATCCTCATATTATTCAAACATACATAGGCAAAAAAAAAAATGTCTAACTCCTCATCTTTATCTCTGTCTTCTTGTTCAATCTAAACATTTCTCTATTGTACCCGAACAAATTTGACTAGTTATAATTCATATTAATCCAATTCACACTAACATTGTTAATAATCTCTATCACTTATCAAATTTATCTAATCCTTATTTGGATATTTAAACATACATAAACAAAAAATGCCCAACACCTCATCTTTATCTCTATCTTCATCTCTATCTTTCCTGTTCAATCTAAACATTTCTCTATTAAATATGAACAAATTTAACTAGGTATCATTCATATTAATCCAGTTCATGCTAACATTATTGATAATCTCTATCTCATTAATCAAATTTATATAATCCTCATTATATTATTTAAACATACATAAAAATGCCTAACATCTGTAAACTTCTAATTTTGTATTATTTTTATTCATTCTATAAACAATGTATGTTCTAATATTTCCCCTGTCTAATTTTATTTCGTGCCTTCTTAGCTTATTTATTGTGGTCGTAAATTGAGGATTCCTGTCATGCCCCTGTTGGAATCTGATTTGGAGGGGAGGCCAAGCAGCTCACAGGGAGTGGGAGTGTGGCTGCATTTGCTGTGGAAGAAACTGGGGAAGGGCAAAGTCCGGCTGGGCAGAGCAGTGGAGAGGCAGAGCAAGGGAGAGGGAATTTGGAGGAAGACCCAGGCCCACCCCCTCTTCACCTCAGGGCAGGCAGGGAGGAACAGAGAAGGGAGCAACATGAGTTGTGTGGCTTACAGGGGAGGAAAGGGCCCTGATTCCCTTCATTAGCTGCAGCTGGGAACACAGTGTTTAAAAAAGGAAGCTGAGCACAGCAAGCTGTTGGGAGCAAATTGTGAATGATCTGGTATCATCAAGGCTTATCTGTGTTTCTGGAGCCTTCCCAACTGTGTGAGTTTTGCTGTGCTTTCAAGTCTGCAATTCCTTTTCCTGCCCTGTCAAGTTAGTTACTGTAGCTTGGTTTGTTTGGATTTTTAGTTTGTATGTACTTTGTTTTTGGACTGAATTTTCTCCAGCTAAAGGCTGTACCTGGGAGAGTTTTTCTCCAGCCGAAGGTAACCTGGATATTGGGGCCAAAGTTGGAGATAATAAAGGGACTCTTCTTGCTTATTTGAGTGTGTTGCCTTTGTGCCACACCCTGGGTCATCACAATTTCCTCTTATAGAGGTATATGGATCTTTGAACCTGGATCCCAAAGTTTCCAAGAGAAGGCTAAGATGTGTCAGGACCGAAAGAGATGTTTACATTCATAGTCAGCCTGTTGTCCCTACCTCCTGTCCAATTTGATGGATGTCCTACTGAACACTTTGAAGAGCCTGTATGTTTTGCATTAATTATGGGCAACGTTTGGTATAACCAGTTAAGGCCAGAAATCGTGCCAAATGATTCAGAACGTATTCAAGACAGCTTCATTTATGAACAGACAGGTTTTGATTTTCCCCTTTTAAACCAATTTAGAAATACTTTGCATCTGTCTCCATTAGTCATTCATAGCCCTAATGATTCATAATTATGTAAACCTGAACAACACAGCGTTGGATTATTTATAACATCCTTTCAGCAGAATGTGATCATTTAAGAACGTGATTATTCTCAGCTAATGAGAAATTGGCTATTGTCGACTGTGAGTGGAATTCTTGTTTGTGAGTGAAATCTATTTTAAAAACAGAGAGAGAGATGGGGTGGAGAAATCAGATTACCAGTTAAAATTTGAGGTCTGATGTTAGCCAGTGTAGATCAAATCAAGAATTAAATTCCACAGAAGTCTAAAACTACTTTTTTTTAAAAGGTAGACTCTTGCGAAAGTCTTTCAAGTTCTGTTTATACTTTGCCTCTTCTCTTTCTTATAGGTGAACCCAGTGGTGGTGGGATTCAATTTTTTTTTACTACCGGTTCTATGGGTGTGGCTTGGTGGATGTGTCAGGGGAAGGATATTGTAAAATATCCAGTCAAAGATGGTATTTGCTGGTTCTCCGAACTAGTCAAAATTTCCACTACCAGTTCTCCAGAACTGGTCAGAACCTGCTCAGTACCACCCCTGCATTTTACCTCATCATTTACAATCCTCTTCTTTGATAAATTGATTACTAATTTGTCTAATCATCATAGCTACTTACGTTTCTACCTTGCCTTCTTCTATGCAACCACTAATAGAATTTATTCCATGTTTCACAGTGCTCAGATTCCCCCTTGTTTTTTTTAATGCTAGGGTTGATTTGTCTGATTCTTCACAGGTCATAATTTTCCTTATTATCACTATTATTGGCAGTATGCTTTCCTTCTTCCAGTATTGTGCATATATTATTCTAGCCACCGTCAACACATGTACTATTAGATAAATTTAATCCTTCCTATATCTTTCTGGTGTTATTCCTAAAAGAAAAAATTCTGGCTTAAATGGAATACACTCTCCCACCAATGGTGGTATTCTATCGGTTCGGCCCAGTTCTGGCGATCCGGTAGCAGTGATGAGCAGTGGAGACCAAACCAGTGGGTCTCCATCACTCTGCTGTTGCATCCACCTGTCCACCCGCCTGGGCTCCCATACTCACCTTTATCCACTGAATTTGAAGCGCAGCTGCTTTATGCGGCACACAGTAGTGGCGCGTGGCAGCTGCTGAAGCGACCGGGGTCGTGCAGGCTTGCAAGAGGTGAGTTAAAATGCCTCTGCACCTGTGCAAATACTTCTGCGCCTACGCAGAGTGCACGTTTGGTGCACGCAAAATGTGTGCACGCACGCAAAGCTCTCCCACCAAGCCACGCCCACTGAACCAGTGGCAAAAATATTTGAATCCCACCACTGTCTCCCACCATTTGTTCCACCCATGTCTGGATCAGTCTCCAATATTTTTTTTATTTTTTATTTTTTGCAGCATTGCAGGTCCACCGCTTTTGTCAATGCCATTGTAACTCTGAATGGTCACTAAACAAACTATTGTAAGTCAAGGACTACCTTTATACAGACTTTTGAAACTCCTGGTATTCTGGCCCAGTTAACCCAGCTGGTTGCATCCAGTGCTGAATACAAAATTTGTTGGCCGAAGGAGAGGTGCTAACGCAAATAACAAGACAGGGTCACCTGAATGCTGAGCTCTGAAGATCTCTCTTAGAAAACTTGATTCCAAAATTCCCTCAGGCAGGGAAATAGCTGAGTCAGCAATAACAGAAAGCTAACTTTGGCCGCCTCCTTTAGACTTTGCAGGCTGTTTAGTAGGTGATGTGACACTTAGAACTGAATACTAGTGCATTTGTCAGAGTTGTTTAAAGCTCCAAAATTGTAACAAAAAAAAGGAACTCTGTTTTCCCAGTAGATCAACAATGTACTTTCCACTAGCGTTCAGCATTTATGAGAAGATTCCTATTTCTTTCCTTAAAATCTTCCCCATTTTTCCCATGTAAGGAGTCTTCAGGTAGCCGTATTGACTTAATTGCAACATTGGTCTCAATAAATCCACCATTGTCATCAATAAGTTTGGATCCAAACTTGTATGTTTTTAACACAGTCAGTTTCAAGGCTTACACGAAATTCTCAGAAAGCACCTAAAAGTTGGAGTGTTTAACCCATGCTTGGGGTTAAACTAACTTCAGACAGCTGTATTAACTAATTAAGATCTATCGTCTGCTCTCATAAAGAACAGTGATTAGAATGCAGTATATCAATCTGACTCTGCCCACTGCCAGGAGTTTGATCCTGACTGGCTCCAGGTTGACTCATCCTTCCATCCTTCTGAGGTCAGTAAAATGAGGATCCAGATTATTGGGGACAATATGCTGGCTCTGTAAACTGCTTAGAGAGTGTAAAGTACTATGAAGCGGTGTCAGCAGTTCCAGCAATTACCCCAATTAAATATTTTATGAGTTGACAAGCAGTATATAAGTGCTATTACTATTGCTATTTCCTAGACCAGACCTACAAAGCTGAGGCCTCTCTAGGAATAGGCCTCTTCCACTCAGTCTACTTTGTTTTGTTTTTTTAAACCCTGACAGTGGGGAGTTGGTGAACAATAGGTAGACATGGAGTACATTCAGATTACTTTTGAAACTTTTAAAGTACTGTGGGTCAAACTCAAGTCTTGTTTCTCCTGATTGTTGGCTCACTAAAAATCAGTGGAATTTGATGTTATTAATTCACCGTTTGGATATGTCATACCCGAGTAAAGGAAATCCCAAAGCTGTTGAAAGCAATGCAAGAAATGCCATTTAAAGTCTAAAAACCATTAAACAGCCGCTAACAAATAGGAAAATGTTAGGGCAGTTGGTGAAAGGATGGGAAGAGAAATCAAAGGGAACTTCTGGCCAGAAATATAAATTTCGAATTTATCTTGGAAGAGCATCACAGAGTTTCCAGACTGGGCCTATTCTACCTAGAACAAAGTCTGAGTTGCATCAACGTAATCACTTCTGCATGGTGCTGAAAAGCTAAGTTGAGAGCATTTGGGTTTATTATACCAGGTTGCTTCAAAGAAGCCCCTGATGCTTTCCTTCTTTCTTTGGCTTTTCACCTCATTGATTTCAACAGCACCTCTGGGCATCATCCATGTTCCAAATACTTTGCTATGAACAGTTATTCTACTTTGTCCCTCAGTTCACATCCCTGTGACTCAATTCCTTGTTTCCCGTTTTCATTTCATCATCTCAAACTACATTCCCAGCTCCCCACTATAGTCTCAATTAATTTTTGAATGTCACTTTAAAACATGTTGTGGGGATGGTCTTTTTAGCAGGATAAAAGTTGCGGAGATGAGTAGATCCTATTCCATCCATCCATCTCCCTGCTAGATCTTCCAATACTTGAAGGGCTGCCATGGCAGAGGTGGTATTCAGCAGGTTCTGACCAGTTCTGGAGAACCAGAAGTGGAAAGTTTGAGTAGTTTGGAGAACCGGCCAATGCCACCTCTGACTGGCCCCACCCCATCTACTCTCTGCCTCCCGAGTCCCAGCTGATCGTCTGGGTCTTCTTTTGTTGCCCTGCATAGGAGAACAGAGCTGGAAAGCAGGTTAGTGGGGTGGGGAGGGAACGGGGAGTTTGCAGTAACCTTCCCCTGGAATGGGGTGGGAATGGAGATTTTACAGTATCTTTCCCCTGCCATGCCTACCAAGCCATGGCCACAGAGCCGGTAGTAAAAAAAAAAATGAATTCCACCACTGTGCCATGGTGAAGAGGTCACTTTATTCTCCATAGTACTTGAGGACAGAACAAGAAGCTATGGGTGGAAGTTTCTCAGAGGGAGATCTAACCTGAAAATAAGAAGCAATTTCCTGATACTGTGAACAAAAATAAACAGAACAGCTTGCCTCCAAAGTTGTGATTGCTCCATCACTGGAGGTTTTCACAAAAAGATTGGTCAACCATTTGTCCAGGATAATATAAGAACTCCTACTATGGGTAGCGAGTTGGACTAGAAGACCTCCAAAGGTTTTTTTTTTTTTCCGGCACTGTGATTTTTTTTTAAAAAAATATGTTTGTATATCAGTAATTTTATAAAGTTTCTTTTTCTTCATGAAGTTGCCTGGAATAAGTCAATGAGATTTGAAATACAGGCAAATGCAGATGATAAGAAACAGGATAATTGCTAAGGGCCATAATGATAGCTCATTTAACAAGATGATGAGAAGATTAATAGTAATAGTAATGCAGACTTTGTAATAGTTGGACAGTGTTGGTGGAATTATTTGTTTAGCTGAGTGATGGTGTTCGGGGAAAAACTGTCCTTGTGTCTAGTTGTTCTGGTGTGCAGTTCTCTATAGCGTTGTTTTGAGGGTAGGAGTTGAAATAGTTTATGTCCGAGATGTGAGGGGTCTGTAGATATTTTCACAGCCCTCTTTTTGACTCGTGCAGTATACAGGTCCTCAAGTAGAAGCAGGTTGGTAGTAATTGGGTTGTTGTTTTTTTTGCAGTCCTAATTATCTTCTGCAGTCTGTGTCTGTCCTGTTGGGTTGCAAAACCTTGGAGGTCTTCCAGACCAACCCTCCTTGTCTCTATGTTGCAGAAGATTCACTGCCCTTTTATTTCAACCAGTAGTTGAAGAATGTCCACCAATTGAAAGACTTGGTTTCAAATATGATTTGGGGCTTCAGAAAATGCCCTGCTCTAACTCAAATTGAATAAGAAGCTATTGATTGGGGAGCTAAATCCAAAATGAGATTTAAGAGGTGGAAGTCAGCAATGGGACAACCATGAACAGAATTACAAAGGAATTCACAAGCAAAGCCACAACCACCCCACCTCATTTTGACCTGAAAAATGCTAGTGGATATATTTGAACAAGGGTCAATCAGTCCTCAGAGGTCACCATATTCCCAAGAGTAAAAAAAAAAAAAAGAGCTCTGTATGAACAAATATAGCACAGATTGTGTATTTCCCCCATTTTTGAGAACCGTTACCTTCATTTCTATTTTATTGACTACTCAGCTGGCTGTTTGCTTTGTCTTGGGTGGGTTTATGTGGTGTTACTTTCAGTTAGTGGGTTCCTCGAAAGCAGGAGGCCTGTCTTGAG
This sequence comes from Pseudonaja textilis, assembly GCF_900518735.1. Next base: position 2,424,932 of record NW_020769375.1, on the reverse strand, counting down.
AGCCCACCTTTTTTTTTTTTTTTACTTTCTGGGGATTTCTATGGGTTAACCACTTGTTTCTGTTAGAAAATACCACATGTGTAGCCTTCATAATAGCACAGCTCTTGATCTACGCTATGGTGGGCGAAAGCTCGAAACAGAAACTGGTGAAATGCGGAGGTCTTCAATGCAGTGACTTATGACTGTGCTGCAATCTTTCCTTCCTTTTTTTTGTTCCATCTGAATTGGCAGAAAAGCTGGTCTTCAAGAAAGATCTGTTCTCACCCTTCCTACTGTCTACGTCCGGCAACCTTGAGACTCATTGTTTTGTTTCATGCAGCCCTCTGAACATCCAGGGTTAAGGATTCAACAACTAGCTGAACATCTAATGAATTAGGTACAAGAAGATGTACTTGAAACAAGGTAGTTGTTTTGTTTGGAGAAGTTAACCTATGATACAGTAGGCCTTGTTTGTTTGTTTGTTTACAATCTTTAGCTGTCCTCTGTAAGCATCCAGTGAAACTGGCTATTATACAGGTGTGTCTGGTAGAGGTCAAAATGTATAACGATGAACAATCAAACTTTATGAGAGTCTCTGATACTGTACTTTTAAAATGCCTTTTCTGGGAGGTGAAAGAAAAATTTGATCCATGTTCAACCTTGAATTAGGGAACATATCCCTGGATCTGAATGAAGAAACCACAATCGTATTTTTCTCCTTTGTAAAACACACATTTTACGGTTTATGTATCCATGTTGGCAGCCTGTTCCATCCGTCAAATTCAAAATGAATAACTAAGGGAACTACAAAGCACAGACTAAAACTTCTCTTTCATAATCAGACTGAAATCTCTGTGGCCATGTTTGAACGTCAGAGCAATAGCACTATCATTCCAACAGCTTCCAATAAGTTAAATACAGAATGCTGGAAGCGCCAAAACGTGATCCAAAAGCCAAGGTAACCTAGCAATTCAGAAAAAAAGAAGAGCAAGTTTGACCTAGGACGGTTGCTTCCTGAAACAGAATAAGAAGTGGTGTTCCATTTACCAGTGTGACTCAAGATCAGAAATTGGTGTATTTATAGCAACTTGCTACCTTTCAGATAAGGTAATAGAGAGTTAACATCTCAACATAAGCTGGAAGATAACACCTAGGTAAAATGCAAAAATTATCTTTATATTGGAGGATATGTATTTGGCCCAAAGAACCAAGAACAATATGCGTAGTTGCTTCTGTATTGCTATATACCTACAGACAGAATCTTGCCAGACTAAAGCAATTATCCGCAATAACTATTGATATACTCCGTGAATTACTGGGAAGGCTCTCATCCTCTTCCTGCCCATCAGATATTCCAAGCTTCACTATCTCTTTGACCTCTAGGAAAGGATCCTTCCTTCTTGAGACTCCAGACACTTCACCTTGTCCAGTAACAAACAGAGAACTGAAAGAGTGGATTTCAGCTGGATACTACTTTTCTAAGCTCCATTTCCATAAAGTTGTGATTTCTTCTCATCTGATCCAAACCATTTTGAAACCTCAGCTTGCTATCCTGTCTTGTTGAGGGTAAATTTATTTGGTCAAATACAACAGGAGCAAAATAACAGCCAACTTTGTAAAAAGACAGAGCAGTGTATTCTGGCTAGGTTTCATGGTGTAGTTTCTTGATTCCCTTCCATGCAGGAATTCAAGATTCTTTTTGGCTTCTTTAAATAATACTTCCTTCTGTTATGAGCCATTTGGTTTCTTCAGGTACATTCTGCCATCAAAGTTACGCAGCATTGCAAAAATCATTTTCAAAATATTCCCTTACTTTGTTTTTCTTGGATTTCAAATAAAGGGAACCATATCCCAATAGTTGTATGAGTCCAAATCCTTTTATGTAGGACAGTTTCTTATTCAAGCTGAAAATATGGATTTTATGAAGAACAGACCAATATGAAAAAATTACAAAATTTATTCCAGAAAAAAAAAGAAAAACAAACAAGTCTGTTTCAAACCAAGGAACCAAAGTACTTCATATGATTCCTTTTTATTGTTGTTCTTCATAATTTCAAATATTCATTTCCTATGTTCACATTTTTCAAGACCCCTTTTTTCTCTTCACACTTCTTAAAAGTATATTTTAAAAAAATACACATAAACATGTATACAAGCTGAGAGTTGTATTTCTAGTTAAGAAGGAGCTACTAATATTAGACAAACAGAAGTATTAGTGGTGGTTAATCTTTATGTGAAGGTGGATTTATGGCTGAGCTTCTTAGTATTTGAATTCATTGCTACAGCTAATGGACATCTCAAACTGTCTTAAATCACCGGCTCTTTAGTGTGCCAAAAAGTAATAGAATGCTTAGAGCTACCATAATTTGGCACCTATGTTTAGAATTGGTTGCCAGAGAAGCTTATGGAGAAAAGCGATTAAGGCAAGTGTTTTTTCAAGTTTTCTTTTTTTCCTTCCTTCCTTCCCTCCCTCCTCTGACACATATACACATATATCTACATTATTGCCTGCCTGCCCTCCCTTCCTTCCTTCCTTCCTTCCTTCCTTCCTTCCTTCCTTCCTTCCTTCCTTCCTTCCTTCCTTCCTTTCCTTTCTTTTCCTTTCCTTTCCTTGTTTGGGTAACCCTATTGCTTCAAGAGCTGCTTTAACTGCCAATTGGCTTTTGGATCTGATTCAAAATATTAGTTGACATTTTGCAGTCCTGCAAGCTACTGAAGCTGGACTGCCTTCTCCTCCCTCCAAGGAGTTGTCATCTAAGAGGACTTAGGAAATTGGCATTTTTCTGCCTCTTTGCTTCCACGCTTTGGATCCATAACCGCATTCAGCTGCTCCTTCCTGGTTTTCAGGACAACATTTAAGAAGTGGATTTTCCATCTAGCTGAGGAGGAAGACTTGACTAAAAAAACTGTACATAAATGTAATAAGTAAATGAATAAGTAATATGCAATAGGTGACTAGGGTTATCAAGTTGCTGAAGCATCTTTCCATTCACTGAAATCTCCTGATGAAATCTGTTTTTCATTTGTCCTTTGTCTAACCTTCTTTCGCATCAACATTCCCAAATGGAAAAAAAAAATGTTTTCTTCCATCCTTGGAGCCCACATTTTCTGTGTAATGTTTTCTATTTTAGTGAATGAGAGAGAAACTTGGAAAGAAAATAAAACCCAGAGTTTAAATTCACCAATCATTTCATTGGGACTATATATAAAAATGACACTTCAAACAGGCCTCCTTCATCATTATGACTAATGATTAAAACCATAATTTGTTTCCAACCTGTTGAATGTTTAAGAGCTTTTCTGATTCCTTGCAAAATTCAGTTACTCCCCATTATTGACCACACAAGAAAAGGGGGGGGGGTGAAATAAAAGACTCTTTTTTTCCTTTAAAAGACCCTATTAATCTTTTGGATTTTGTAACCCTGTATCAGAGGCAAAAAAATTTTTGGAAATACGCTGCTCTCCAGCAGAACCTCAAAACCATCTTGAGTAAAAAAGAGAATAACAAGCTAAAATACTACCCAGTATTTCTGTGGCTTAAAGTCAAACTGAATTTGGTCCTTCCTGGTCTTCATCTAATGCCTTAAGCCCTACTCTATATTGGCTGGGTGCTTCACTGCTATGGAGGGAAGTAGAACTTTATACAGAGCTGTAATCAAAGGTAAGCTACTACAATAGTAAAATAGCAGAACAAAAATGTGTCAGTAACAAGAGAATGCGAAGGAACAGAGCAAGAGTTCAGGTAGAGTCAAAACTGAAATGGTTAGGATTGCATCATAACAGGAAGTGGGTTAGAGATTGGTTTCTATCTATTTATGGAATTCAGATTGGAAATGTAGAGAGTGGGAGGGTGACAGTGAAGTTACTAATTGTAAACACCCATGTTTCTGTGAAATATGATAAGCATCTTTATTACTTAAAACCATCTAGATTTCCTTTCTTCCTTCCTTCATTCATTCATCCCCCTCTCTCTTCTCTTTCTTCCTTCCTTCTCCCTATCTCTCCTCCCTCCTTTCTTCCCCCTCCCTTGCTCTCTCGCTCCCTCCCTCTCCTTTCCTTCCTTCCTTCCTTCCTTCCTTCCTTCCTTCCTTCCTTCCTTCATGATCAGATCAGAATTATTTCACTTATCACCAGTTTACTTAACTACATAAGTATACATAAACATTCTAGGTGCTTAAAACATGAATGCAAAGTTTAAGAACACCATTAAGATTACCATTCCCTTTGGTCAGGTGAAAACTCAAGTACCATTTATAGTACAAGCTTAGTGGAAAAGATCCCTCTTCATCATTTGGTGGAAGCCGAAAAAGCAGAATCTAAAAAACCTCAAGAAAGCGTTCTATGAACTGGGAGCTACCCAGGAAAAAAAAAGGACCTCTTTCTTGAATCAGACAGCCAAGCTCCTGGCATCAGGGGAGTCTTCAAAATGATGTCTTCTGCTGATCTAAGGGAGCAGGCTGGTTCATAGCAGGAGGAAGAAGCCCCTTAGTCAGGACTTAAGTCATTTAAGGACTTCAAGGCCACAAAGCTCAGCACAAACTTCCTAAATGGTTCCAGGTGGCAGTTGGGCAATTAACTCAGATCATTCAGGACAAGAATTTTAGCGTCTTTGTACCTTGTAGCAGTTAGCAGCTTCGTTGCATCATTTTATACCAATTGCAATTTCTGGGCACTTTTCATTACTTTGAATTGACCCTTGGAAACATATTAGAAACTAATGCGGTTTTTGTAATAAGTGACTCTAGCATATTTTAGGTTCAGTTCTGGTCAACAGTCTTAACAGCGCCATTCTGGATCTGGTGAAACGCATACACACAGAAGTAGTTTTACTTGTCCAAATCAGATGTTTTCTTTTCTCCACTTTAGACAAAAGCTAGCAAATTAAGAGCTACATCTGTGGTGGGATTCAACATTTTTTTACTACCAGTTCTGTGGGTGTGATTTGGTGGGCATGGTAAGGCTTGGTGGGTGTGGCTTGGTGGGCATGGCAGGGGAAGGATACTGCAAAATCTCCATTCCCTCCCCACCCCACTAACTTGCTTTCCAGCTCCGTTCTCCTGTGCAGGGCAACCAAAGAAGACCCAACCACAGCTGGGACTCAGGGGGCAGAGAAGAGATGGGGGAGGGGCCAGTCAGAGGTGACATTTGCCAGTTCTCCAAACAACTCAGAATTTCTGCTACCGGTTCTCCAGAACTGGTCAGAACCTGCTGAATACCACCTCTGAGCTACATCTCCTTCAAGGATATTTGTCAGTGGCGATTCCAACATTCAGGACAGATAAACATCTTAGATCATCTTTGTGGAGAGAAAGGAAACTTGGAAGCAAGCAATGATGGAGTTGTATTGCATTGTAGGGTAATACTGGTAGACAATTGTAGTATACTAATAGTCTTCAACTTACAACAATTTATTCGAAGTTACAATGACACTGAAAAAGTGTCTTATGATGGTTTTTCGCACTTGTGACCATTGCAGCATCCCCATAGTCATGTGATCCAAACCAGACTCTTGGCAAATGACTCATATTTATGATGGTTGCAATGGTCCAGGTGTCATGTGATCAGTTTTTGCGACCTTCTGACAAGCTAAATCAATGGGGAAGCCACCTTGCTAACTTAACAATTGCTGTGATTCACTTAACATTTGTGGCAAGAAAGTCATGTAAAATTGTGGTTGTAAGTCAAGGACCACTACACGTATATTTTTAGGAAACAAAAGAAGCAATCTGTTAAAACACAGATTTTGCTTCCTTCCTGGAGGGAGGTAAGGTTAGCAGTGGTTGTCTTCTCTGCCAAAATGGAAGTGGTTGGGAGAACTCCCAACAAAGTGCAGGCATTAGTCTTTGGTTCTTTTACAAGCTCACTTGAATTATTTTTAACTTGCTTATTATAGTAGAGGTCAGACTACATTCCAAGCCACTTTAATAAGCACCGGCTAAACATATGGCTGAACTTTGCGTATTTACTGTAAACGAGCTCCTTCCAAATTGATCCATTCATCTCCATGCATATTCATGATTCTGACTGCTGACAAAAGAGATTGATTGGCATTCCTTTAAATTTTCCTCCTTCCTTTCCACTTTCAAAGAAAGAAAGAAAAAAAGAGTTGGAATTTTGGAAACCTTTCTGCCTTAAAGTACCTATGCCAGTTGGTGCTAAATTATTAGAGAAGGCTATATTTCTAGAAATAGGCAGGCAATTTTAAATTGTTAGCTATAATTTACTTAAATTGTTAGCTATAATTTACTTTGATTGGGTCAAAGTTAGCATTACTTTTGACCACTGAGTACATTCTGCAGGGAATCTCACTGATGTCAGCCAAACTATTCAAAACTGATATAATAAATTACAGATTTAAAAAAAAAAACACCTCTGGATTTTTCACCCAGAGATACTTGGAAAGGAGATAATCTTTGTAGTTGCTTCTTCAGCATCTTGTAATTGGATTTTCCCTTTGTGCTCAAGACCTGATCATGCTGAATGTTTGTATTTCTCGCTACCTTGACAGTTTAGTGGTCTCTAAAATGCAGAGAGACCCCACGTCCATATTCAGCTTGTATAACCGTAGGTTTTGAAACATTCATCGGTGGAAGATCATGTTTAGCATGAACATAGGAAAATGCCTATAATTGATTTTCTTTGGGGTTAATTTATGCCCCAGCAGGCTATACCTAATAACGACCACTGTTAAAATTTTCACACCAGGTTCCAGAATACACTATTTCGAAATCCCAATAAAAAAATTAAAATGACCCATTTTTAATTTTGCATGATGCTTCCTTCCAAAGGTACTTTTTCAAGAGGCAACTGGACTTTCTTTGTGTTCCCTTGAAGATGTTTCGCTTTTCATCAGGAAGCTTCCTCCGTTCTGAAGAAATAAACAGAACTGAAGAAGCTTCTTGGATGAGAAGCAAAACATTGTCAAGAAAAAAACAAAAATAAAGTTCAGTTGCCTCTTGAAAAAGCACTTTTGGGACAACCAAGACCTGGGTGACTGACAATCTCCATAGCCTCCAAGTGTCATCAGAAGTCATTGTGGGAACTAAAATTGGTACCATTTACTGGTTCTGATTGGAGGACTCCAATAATTGGTGGTGGTCCTTTGCCAGGAAGAAGTGAGGCTAACAAATTTCTGAAGATTCTCCACATCAATCGGACAAGGCAGTGAAATTTGAATCCCAAATTCCACACTTAGATTCATTGCTTTTACAGAAATGAGATATTGAACAGAGCTCAAGAATTAAGTGATCGACCTCATAACCATGAAGCTGCATCTGGGTTGCAAAAATTACAGTAATTACCAGCTCAGATATGGCAATCTGATGCATAACTTGACTGGGAAATAAACCCGTTTAGTTTCACACAGGTTTATGAGTGTAAGTAGATCATATAGTTTGGGTTCTCTTTGACCCGCTCTTCCCTGTAGTTTTCCTATCCTTTTTGTCTGTCCACATCATTCATGTCAAAATACCTAGCCTCACATACCAGGCTTATTCTCTACACTCATCTATATATCTTTCATAAATAGATGTTGCAATAATCCAAGAGGTTTATATTTATTTTTGATGGGAATAACATATTCTGGATTTTTTCAGCCATTCCTCTGGAAGTAGTCCCGCTAAAGTGAGTGGGGAGAAGGGGAGAGACAGAGGGGGCCGGGAGGGAAAAGAAGGGAGATTTATGAAGATTAAGAACTGATTGCATAAACCAAGTTAGTTTTAGATCTTTGATGGGTTTTTTTTCCTATTAACTGATCAGTGCCTCTTTTGTGTGAAAGTAGGGCTATATGTTACATAAATGAGCTAGTTAAAAGAGTGAATTAGTGGTTCATTAACCTCTATTGAACTTATATTTTTATTAGTGGAAACACACTTAAATGAGTGCTGAGATGATGATATGAAAATACTTAATAGAATTTCAACAAGTGCATTTACTCAGAGAGTATTAATTGAATGAATGGGGCACATGGCACAAGTTGTTTTAGAGTGGCTGAATATATTGAACTACTAGCTCGATACCCATGCTTCGCTACAAAACTATGTGGTTGGGCTTAGTTTTGGGGAGGAAAATAAGGGGGGGGGGGATTCTGCCTCTGCTTACCAGCATCCATCAGTATTCATCTAGCCAGTGTCCTGTCAGTGTGTGAGACAGTTGAGGGCTGTTTGGAAACTGAAACAGTATTTGTTGTGTGAGCAAGAAGGAGACAGCAAGGAACCTGGGCGTGGCTTAGCTGAACTGTTCTGTACTAAACCTGCTTGGTGCTGTGAAACTAAAGCTGAAACTGAAACTCCTCTGCTCTGCTTGTGTTTTGCATTTGGAACAGATTTCTTTTCAGGTGGGGAGGGGGAGTAGAACTCCTTAGCATCAGAGCATGTTAATAATATTGGAAATACTAATGCTCCAATGGTCACTTAGAAAAATCCTTTCTTAGTGAGCACCTAGAAGTCGAGAGGAACATATGTGCCAAGTTTTATGGCTTTACAGTTCTGAAGATTTTGTGATGATGCGTGAGTGGTATTTCACATAGATAGATAGATGATAGATAGATAGATAGATAGATAGATAGATAGATAGATAGATAGATAGATAGTCTTGATTTCTAAGACTGCTTGTACACTCCCATCAGCAGAGACCCTCTCTCTTTTTCTTTGTGTAGTTACCTCAGTTTTGTCATGATGTCTTTTCCGGGGATCCTACATCCAATCTGAATCTGGTTCAGACAAAAATAAGACCTTTAGGTCATGCAATTTTAGGATATATGAGTACATAATGTGCATGAAATGTATAATTTTATATGGGCTGGATTTTTCTTTCTGAGATTCAATAATATTTCTGAAATGCAAAACGATCTAAAATACACCAGATATACCCACATATCTGTCTCCATTGTGGTTCGTAACAAAGGTTGTGAAATGGATACGCGCCTTATCTTACTTGTGCATATTCTCGGTTAGTGGAAATTCTGGAGAAAAGTTCCTCTATCTGTTTAAAAATATGAATAGATTTGGAGGGATTGAAGTACAAATATTCAGGGACCATCTTCATAATGGCCTCTTGTTTTTGGAGTTTCCTTCTCCAGGATAAGCAATGATAGAACACTTCTTGCTGAGGATTTGGCTGAATTGCTGGAGAATTCCTTTACTATGAATAGTTATGTCAGGTGCAAAGGATCGAGGCCATACTTCAAGCTGCAGCTCAAAATATTTATTTGCTTGGATTCTTGCACAGGTATAGGATTGTTTTAGGATTGAAATCAAATACATTTATTATTTCAAAGCCAATTATTGTTTCCAGTGAATTATTGCTCCTAAGAATCAAGGAAAGTCTTTTTTCTCTCTCCCCCCCCCCCCCCCCCCCCACCGACAATTTACAGGATCTTTTTATGGATTTAACTTCTTAAGCCACCTCAGGCTTGTTTTGCTACCCTGATAGAATATCCTTCTCAAAGTTTTGAATAAGGCACGGACCTTCCTTGCAAGCTTTAATCTCCCTGATTAAGATTAGCCAGCAATGCCCAATGATGAGCCTTCCAGGGATATAATTGGTCAGAACTAAGGGTTTTATAGCTTTAAACCGGCCTTTTTATGAGCCTGGCCATAAAGAACAAATTGCCCCAAAATATTACTAGATTTTTGTTGTTGTTGTTGTTCTTGTTGGCTTTGGCCAATGGAGTAGAACAACACCTCCGAATAATCCATTAGTTCCAGGGCTGTGCATTGGCGACTTCTGCCTCAGCAGGTCTTTCGCTATATAAGTCCCTTAGCTTCACCCGCGTCTCTTAACAAATACCATTGACAGGCACCGCTGCCATTTTTCTGCCTATTCTGACAGTTTAATTCAGTACCTCCTGGCTAAGCAGCCTTAGCCTGAGGGGGTAATTCAGTGCACTGGCATTGGGCTGCTGCAATTAAAATAATTAACGGAGCAGGAACGGGGCTGGCAGAGAAGGAGAACTTGGGAGCACTTTCCAGGCCTCACGTGAAATGCCTGCTAGCTCTCCCCTTGGAAACGAGGGCAATCGAATTTACTATTGCCGCTATATTTCCTTCCAGGTAGCAAATGGATTTGCCTCTTCGCTGCTGCTCTCTTCTTTTGCGTCTCCTGTTCTTTCTTCTCCTGGCATCACCGATCCCTGCTTTCCCACCTGGTCTTGTCAAACAAAATGGATCCCCTTAGCCTGAGGCTGGCAAGGCTGGGAGTCTCCAGATGGTGCAAGTGGCCACTCCCCAAAGACCCAGCCAGCAATGCCCAGGGGTAAAGAATGCTCAGTGCCCCGAAGTCTGCCCAAACCTCTCATTTCTTGTGATCTGGCCGAAAGAGGTTTCTTCTCAGGTCTGCTTTAAAATGGGAGAACTTCTTTTTTTTCTTCAAATGATGGTGATGATGATGGTTATGATTAAGCCAGAGGGATCAGTTTTCTTGTTGCCTTTTCTTTAGACATAAGCAACTAGCAGCAGTAGAATACTAACTGAATCTTCTTAAAGCAGAATTGCAAACAAGATCGGAAGCAGAGGTGGGATTCAAATAATTTAACAACCGGTTCTCTGCCCTAATGATTTCTTCCAACAACCAGTTCACCAAATTGCTCAGAAAGTTAACAACCGGTTCTCTCAAACTGGTGCGAACTGGCTGAATCCCACCACTGATCAGAAGGGAATAAAAGAATAACAGAATTGGGAAAGACCTTGAAGGCCTTCTAATCAAGCCCCCTGCTTAAGCAAGAGACCGTATACCGTTCCAGACATGTGGCTGCCCAGTCTCTTTTTAGAAACCTCCAGTGATGAAGCACCCAGAACTTCTGGAGACAAGCTGTTCCACTGGTTAATCGTTCTCATTGTTAGGAAGTTTCTCCTTAGTTCTTGGTTACTTTTCTCCTTGATTAGTTTCCATCCATTGTTTCTTGTCCTGCCTTCTGGTATTCGGCAGACTTAGCAGTCTAGTTTTCCTCTTGTTTAATCATTACAGCACCAGACTCTTCCTGTTAAATTACGACATTGGATTCAGTAGCATTGGGAAGGAGAAAAGGGAAAATGGATATTTATGTGAAAGGACTGGACCTTAATAAACTCAGCCAGTTGTGTGACTCCTTCCACAAGACATGTTTTTCATTTTGGTTTATTTTTACTAGATTGTTTGCCAAACAGTCAGCCAAATGTTTTGAGTGAATTTGGCATTTTTGCTCACTATATAGTCCTTCCTAAGGACCCAAGTTAGACAGATGTTGTTGGATGGCATTAAAGATTATTGGCAGTAGTAGTAATAATATTAGTACTATAGCCAATATTGTCTAAACCAAGTTTATTTTAGATCTTCTTTATTTTAGAGACCTTCAAGGTCTCTCCCAATTCTGTTATTCTTTTATTCCCTTCTGATCAGTGGTGGGATTCAGCCAGTTCTCACCCGTTTGAGAGAACCGGTTGTTAACTTTCTGAGCAATTTGGTAAACTGGTTGTTGGAAGAAATCATTAGGGCAGAGAACCGGTTGTTCAAATTATTTGAATCCCACCGCTGCTCCTGATCTTGTTTGCAATTCTTATGTGTCTGTTTTAATACTGTTAATGCATCATAATACATGCAAAGGTATGTTTGACTTTTTAGGATTGTCTTGTTTGGAATATTTTCTACTTAGTGATTGTTTTTCAGACGATGTTTAACCTACTTACAGAATTAACCTTTGTCTGGGTTTGAACCATAAATTAATCCAACAAGCTGGGTTCATATTGTCCACTGACCCATGGAAAAAAAAAATAACTAAGTTTAACAAGGTGTCAGGCTAGAAACTAGGAGGCTATGAGTTCTAGTGCCATCTTAGCACAAAGCCAGCAGGGTGACCTTGGGGCAGACACTTTCTCTCAGCCCTAGGAAGCAGGCAATGGCAAATCACTTCTGAAATATTCCCAAGAAAACTGCAGGGACTTGTCCAGGCAATTACCAGGAGTCAACAGTGACTTGAAGGCAACCAAAGGGGAAAAAATGAATTCACCTACCTGGTTTGTAGCTGACCCGGTTAAATATTTGTAATTAACATCATTCCCTCCAGAATTAAAGCATGCACCAATCTTATTACAATTCAGGGAGCTGCTGAAAACAACATCCAGCAATTTTCATGGCCAAGTGGTTTTATGGTTTCTATAGTTCAGAATGTTTTAATCATATCATTTCATGTGTGTTGTCACATGTTAATCCATAGAACAGTAATTTCCAGGGCTGCGCTGCCTAGAAATGCAACCCGCCTGACTGGTGGGTTGTTGTTATTGTTGTTTTTGCTTGTGCGTTTTTCTTACTATTTATTGCAGAAAAGTATCCCCTTACACAAATGGAAACTGCAACTCTGCCTTTTAAAAACGCATTATTTTGATCCACCCCACTTCATTAACATTGCCCATCAAAGTGGCAACAAGTACTGCATTTTTCCCATGGCTTTTCCATCCTAGATAAACACCAGTATTTTTTTATCTTGCCCCCTAGCTAATATCAGACTTTTGTGGGATTATAAAATAATGCAAAACATCCTTTGATCCAAATGAATGAGGGTATGCTTTCATCCTGCTCCTTCTTAGCCTCGGATGACTTCTCTTTCTTTGGGAGAAACAAGGAGCATTGAGTTTGATCCCTGTGATGTGATTTAAAGAAGATGCTTTTAAATAAAAATACCAACTTTCTTTTTTAAAAAATCTTAAAAAAAAAAAAACCCTAACCTCCCCAGATTTCTAAAGCACTATTTATGTCCTCAGTCACTATTGCTCTAGAGAGAAAAACCCAGCCATTTTAAACATACCATTTTCTGCAGTGTGAGCATTTCAATTCCAGGCAGGCTACTGTAACTTTAAAAAGATTTAACGAACGTACCTCCAGTAGCTAAGCTGAAATAAGAATGTCTCATGAGTTTAATGGATCAAACAGCCGTGATAGTTTTTATGGGCTCCTTTTCACTTTAGGGCAAAGGGAAGAGAGAGTGGGGCAGGTTGGTTTTAAATTCAAGGATTTATGTTGTTAATCCTCCTGGCTAATTATAATTTATGGGAATCCTGATAAATTAATATGCAGTTGCTATTCAAAGGCAGAAGAGGCAGGCCTAAACAAGCCTTGTTCGTTTTTAATTTATTTCTACCAATAGAGAATATTAAATTAAATGAACACTGGGGTATTTTCAGGGGAAGGAACATTCTCATGCTTTATGGGCAGATCCGTCAGTTTTCTATAATGGTTTTGCAAAGTTTCTCTGCCTATCTGTAGCAAATAACCAGCCAATTTAGCAAGTTGGCGATCCTTCCCGACTCAGGTTGCTGCGTTTCTGTCCAAGGGAAAGAACAGAAGCGGAATAAAATTTGGAGATAGATGCAGATGCAATGTGCAGATAGAGAGGAAACCTTAAGTGTGCTGCTTAGAGGGAAAGAAGGAGAAATCTTCTCCAGTACCGATAATTTTTAAAATATTTTGTTTAATCTTCCAGCAAAGCGATCTGAAACAAATGAGTCCTGCAAGGAGAAAGGCATAAAGAGCAGCACTTTCTGCCTTCATGTCTGTTGACAGAATAATGTTAAAAAGTACCTCTGATAATTTGCTGTTTGTGCGTGTGGTGTGTGTGTGTGTGTGCATTTGTGTTGGATTTATCAAAATCTTCATAATACGTAGGTCCATTAATAGAACACAATGGACATTTCTAGCAGGGGAAACAATAGAGCATGGAAGAAACGTGCAAAATGTCTCCAGTGTTGGAGCACCTACAACTTCTGGAGACTATCCATTCCACTGGCTAATTGTTCTCACTGTCAGGAAAGGTTGCCTTAATTCTAGGTTGGTTCTCTCCTTGATTAGTTTCCATCCATTGTTTCTTGTTCTGCTTTCAGGTCTTTGGAGAATAGGTTGACCCCGCCCCCCATTCTTTGTGGCAGCCCCTTAGATAGTGGAACCCTGCTATCCTATCACCCCTAGTCCTTCTTTTCATGTCATCTTTTCATGAATCTTTCTCTCCAGATTCACTGGAGACAACTTCATCTTCAGAAGTTTCTGGATTCTCATCTTCACGCAAGATTTGGTGCCTTCTGAGATTTCAGAATTTTCATTTTAGAAGGTTGCCAAACCTTACAAGAGTTGTTCATGTGTTTATGTTTTGTGATATTTTGTGGACAAAACGTAATTTGGAGGTTCTGAAGGTGCCTTCTGAGAACACTGCAATCACATTACCAGCCCTTGTAGTAGAATGGAGGTATTGTAGCTTCTGGTTTCTTATGACAGTTCCTTTCAGTCATTTATCTCTAATTTCTAATTTTCATCTGACACTTAACAGATTATGGGCACCTAACAGATGCAGCAAATATGTTGACACTTTGGAAAAAGTGCAGAGAAGAACAACTAATACGATTAAAGGCCTGGAGACTAAAACATGAAGAATAGTTGCAAGAATTGGGTATGGCTAGTCTAGAGAAAAGAAGGACTGGGGTGACATGACAGCAGGATTCTAGTATTTGCCACAAAGAAGAGGGGGTCAATTTATATTCTAAAGCACCAGAAGGCAGAACAAAAAAACAATGGGTGGGAATTAATCAAGGAGAAAACTAACCTAGAACTAAGAAGAAATTTCCTGACAGTTAGAACAATTAATCAGTGGAACAACTTGCCTCCAGAAGTTGTAAATGCTCCAACACTGGAAGTTTGCAAGAAAAGGTTGGACTACCATTTGTCTAAAATGAAACAGGATTTCCTGCCCAAGCAGGAGGTTGGATAAAAGAACTCCAAGGTCCCTTCTAGCTCTATTCCGACTTCTAATTCTGATTAGTTTTGATTGGATGTGAGAGTTTGTTCATTCGTTTGTTTAAAGTAGATTCCTTTTCCTTGAATAAATCATTTGACCCAATTGTTTGCCAAGATGTATCTTTCTTTTAAATTATGCCTTGCAAACTTTGAGAAAGAAAATGGTGGGAATAACCAAGGGATCTCTTTTTTTTTTATTTTTCATCCCCTATTCAGGAAAAATGTGGATTCGGTTTATTTAGGTTGGTGTCTGTGTCTTAAAATGTTCTCCCATAAGAACTCTCACCAGTGGTGCAGGAAATATAAGAGTTACTAATATCCCTGCAGTTTTATATCCTCTAAAAGAGATAGCAGGGTAGCAAATATTATATTTGGAAATAATCTGCTTGACTGTTCTTTTGAAAGAAAAGTATCCCAGCTGTGAATTGCTAGATGAAGCTCAGCTCATAGCTTTAAGAGAGTTTTGAAGATTTAAAGCAATTTGATTTTACACATGGTGTGGGATTTTTCTACTTTTCAGACAAAGGGGCCTTCAGATTCTGGTGGAGATTCTCTGTGATTGTAATCACAGAAGTTTCAGAATATATTGTTCAATCCTTCCAAAAGCATTTGCTTGCTTAAAGCCCCTTCTCCCTTTGTAGTGAGATGATTCCCTGCTTATATATCATAAAACAGGGGGAATCTAATATCCGATATACAGTTTAAGGTTCTACACAACCGTGTTTTTCTTCTGATTGACAAAGGACTTATTTGATGAAAATGTAGAAAATTAGCTGGATGCACCTTCCTGAGTAAGCGATCAGGATCTTGCTAATGGATCGTATTGACTTTTTGAGAATGTGCATTGATCACCCCAACTTTGTTGCTAGATGCTAGGGGTTCAAAAGAATCCTGTCATAGACCTAAACCTTTGTTGTTGTTCAGTCTTCTAAGCTTTGTCTGACTCATGGATCACACATGCCAGGCCCCTCCCATGTCCACCTCTGTTTCTCAGAGTTTGTGTTGATGAATCTATCTTACCATCTCATCCTCTGGCATCCCCTTTTCTCCTTTTGCCAACATCTTTCCCAACATCAGGATATTTTCCAATGTGTCCTCTCTTCTCATTTGGTGGCCAAAATATTTGAGCTTCATTTTCAGGATCTGTCCTTCCAAAGGACAGTCAGGGTTGATTTCAGTGGTGGGATTCAAATTATTTACTATTGGTTCAGTGGCTTGGTGGCCATGGCTTGGTGGGCATGGCAGGGGAAGGATACTGTAAAATCTCCATTCCCTCCCCACTCCAGGGAAAGGATACTGCAAAATCCCTATTCCCTCCCCACCCCACTAACCTGCTTTCCAGCTCCATTCTCCTGTGCAGGGCAACAAAAGAAGACCCAGACAATCAGCTGGGACTCGGGAGGCAGAGAGTAGATGGGGTGGGGCCAGTCAGAGGTGGAATTGGCCGGTTCTCCAAACTATTCAAACTTTCCACTACCAGTTCTCCAGAACTGGTCAGAACCTGCTGAATACCACCTCTGGTTGATTTCCTTTAAAATCGACTGAATTGATCTCCTTGCAGTCCAAGGAGCTTTCAAGAGTCTTCTCCAGCACCACAATTTGAATGGATCAGCTCTCACTGCCATACATTACTACTGGGCAAACCATAATTTTGTTGTATGGACCTTTGTTGGCAATGTAATGTCTCTACTTTTTAATATGTTGTCTAAGTTTGCCATAGCTTTCCTCCCAATGAGTAAGTGTCTTTTAATTTCATAGATCTAAACCTAGGAGATAATAAAATTGGGATTTCATGTAGCTCAAATCTACAGTTGGATGAAAACTAACATCCTCTGTACAACTGGATCTCTGTTTTGTCTTCTTTTTGGTCAAAGGGAACAGGAGAAGAAACAAACATAGGGTTTTTCTCTATTTGATTGGTAATTCCATGTGACATTATCAAATTCATTCCTCTCAAAACAATCTATCATATATTTCAGTATTAGTAAGTTTAGAAATCGTCTCTCCACAGCTTCCAGTGTTGCCTTACTTCTTTGAGTTGTTCTGTGCCCTGACTGGTGTCAGTTTTGATGGTGTCCAGCCACTCTGTTCCTTGGCAGCTTGGTTTCCTTTTGCCACTAACTCTTCCAAACATAACTGCTTCATCCAGTACATTTCCCCGTGTAATGTGGCCAAAGTAAATGAGACACAGTTTTGCGATTTTGCTTTCTAGTGGCATGTTTGGTATTACGCACTCCACTACTTGATTGTTAGTCACCTCTGCTATCCAAGGAAGTTAATTTCTGTGTTTCCCAAATTCTTCGCTACAAACTGCGTTTTATTTGTTGTTATGTGTGTGTGGTTTTGTTTTTTGTTTTTTGCTTGCTAATTGGGAATGGTTACTGGGTTAAAATAGCTGATATTCTCCTCGAGGAATGCTTGATTCCATAGTGTTGGATTTGTTTTATATGATCCTGGTAGTATTCTACTTTTAACTGACTCATTGTATGTTGGACTGAGTTGGGCACGCTAAATAGTTAATTAACAAATAAACCTCCTTCTTCATAAATTTACAAACAGTGTATCGGTTGGTTTACCACTTTTTTTGTGTGCATCCATTTCCTAAACGCTAGTATTACATAATACATACATATTACATAATAACTCATATTATCAATCAATAATTGTATAATTGTATGTTTTTATGTTTTATGTTGTATGTCTTATTGTTGTTAAAATAAAAAACTTTTTTTTTAAAAAAACAAATAAACCTGAAACAAAATAGTTGCTGTTTCACTTCAGGTAGAAGGAAACACATTGGTTTTGCCTGGAACGATATTTCTATTCGTTCTACAGCAGTCTGCCTGGAGGAACTGAAGAAAAGGTAGGACTGAGCTGAGAAAAACAAAGCTCAGGAAAAGGACTGTAGAGTTTTTGGCTTAGTGTAATAGAACAGTAATCAGGGCCAATCAAGGAGTTTAATGTAAGCATCATTTTGTCATGCCCTGAAGGAAATTTGGCACAGGCTAGCAAAGTCAATGAAATGACAAATTACAGGACGCAAGGGCCATATTATGAAGACTTCCAAGAGATGAGAAGAGAAAATTGGTGCAGGGAAATATTGTAGCAGTACAGAGAAGAAAGAAAGGGTTTTGCGTTTTGGTGGGAAAATGATATTTTTGTTTGGGTCCGCTTGGACTATCCCTTCTGAATTGGCCCATCTTTTGAATTGACAAGCCATTTAAAGAAAATAAGCTCTGGTTGAACGTGCGGTGACTTTTTATTAATTTCCTTTATTTTCAGCAAGTAGTAGCCAAATTAAAAAATAAAGATTGCAAGCATCCCTTATATGCTTTATTTAGAGTTGCGTAGTACGGTTAAAAAACAGAACAAAACAAAAAATAAAACATGCATGGTAAATCATGGAAACACAACTATAGTTAAATTTTGGGGGCAAAAACCAACAGATAGTCTACCCCAATTAATTCCCAAAGCATTTAAATTAATTTCCAGAAAGGTAATTGAGTGGGAATTAATTTAATTTCCAGAGGAAGGCTATTCTACATAGTAGAGGCCACCACAGAAGTTAAAGTATCAGATACCTCATAAACGGGGTAAGCCACAAACAACAAGCACATGTTGAGTGGGTCAATTGTAGTAGAAAGCAATCTTGGACAGCACCCTGGAACCCAGCCATGTAGCACTTTAAATATTAAAAGGAACTCTTTAGGAGATCTAAAACCAAAGAGAACTATAATCATTTACCTCATGCATGTCGAGGAACAAGGGACATACTGCCCAGACTCCTCAACCACGTCTGTAATTAGATAGTGGAGTTCAGTGGTGGGATTCAAAAAAATTTACTACCGGTTCTGTGGATGTGGCTTGGTGAGTATGGCAGGGGAAGGATACTGAAAAATCCCATTCCTTCCCCACCCCGCTAACCTGCTTTCCAGCTCCGTTCTCCTGCGCAATGAAAGAAGAGCCAGCCAATCAACTGGGACTCAATGGGAAGCAGAGAATAGATGGGGGCGGGGCCAGTCAGAGGTGGTATTTGCCAGTTCTCTGAACTATTCAAAATTTCCGCTACCGGTTCTCCAGAACTGGTCAGAACCTGCTGAATAACACCTCTGGTGGAGTTACTGTATTGGTCCTTATATCTGCAATCAGTGAAATATTGTAAAGACACATTATAGACATATAATATGTTATTGCTGTATGTATAAACTTCATATTCATCCATACTGTTTCTAAGGATGTACAACTATGGACCCTTTATGACCTATGGACTTCAACTCCCAGAGTTCCTGAGCCAGCATGGTTCTTAGGTCATAAAGAGACTATAATTGCCCATTCCCTGTTCTAAGAATCAGTCATCGTTGATTGACAAACTGGGCACCTTGCAAATGTGTGGGCTTTGATTTCCAGTTTTCTTAGCAACACCTAACAGCTATAGCATTAAGGTCTTCCATTTATGATTTTTGCAGTCTTACCTGGGAACTTTCTGGAGCAGCGATAGAAATAGCAATAGCACTTAGACTTATATACCGCTTCACAGTGCTTTCCAGCCCTCTCTAAGTGGTTTACAGAGCCAGCATATTTCCCCTAACAATTTGGGTCCTCATTTTACCCACTTTGGAAGGATGGATGGCTGAGTCAACCTTGAGCCGGTGAGAATTGAATTGCCGAAATGCAGTCAGCAGTCAGCAGAAGTAGCCTGCAGTACCGTATTCTAACCACTGCACCACCACGGCTCATAAATAGCTTGAATAAAATGATCACCAAGCTATGAGCAACACTTTCTAGGTTTGAACAGGCCCATCATACACTAAATTCAAACATGCTTCTAAGCCTATTTGGACCTAAGCTATGAAAAATAAGCATGCAATATAATTTGATTTCCTTCTGGACAATTAGCATAAAAATCTAGTCTAAATGCTTAACGTGGCAGAACTGACTCTCCTGCCGTGGGGCAGAGATGTAAACAAATACTTCTGCTGAAACAATGCAACATTTATTAACATGATTTTTTGTGTGTGAGCTTCCTAAGAACTTTCAAACATGAATAAACCACTGAGGGCCAGAGCCGGGTCACTTTCAACAAATGCTAGGATTTTACAGTGAAGGACAGAGTTGGAGAAAAAAAGAATAGGTTAAAAGGAGAGGAGAATCAGTTACTCACTAAAACTCTGTTAGACTATAATAATAAATAATGTTGAATGTTGGGGATATTAAAACAATTCATTACTGGCAAAAGAAACGGAGGCGCCTATTCCCCTCAGCACCACTGCCTTTAGCTGCATAAGTCTTCTCCATTGTGGATTTTTTAATATAGCATCATGTTCCTGCAGGTACCATAAAAATAAAAAATAACTTAAGGAGTATTAATTCCTGTAAGAGCACTGATTAATCCCAGATGTGAGCCGGGCATGTAACTCAGTGTTAAGCGTGTGCAGGTGCTGACAGAGGAATTCCAGAGCTCCGCACGTGTTCCCAGAACACAGCTGTTTTCTGAGCCCTTCTGCTGGTTGCTTCAATTTCTCCGTGAGGTTGTCCTGCCTCTGGGCACAATTAAAAGCTTGCATGCTGCATTTGGCCAGGGCAGCCTTAAGCTGAGCAAAAACAAGGCAATTGAAAGCAGGAGAAGAGGGTGGAATGAGTGCACAGGAAGGAGACTCTCTCGCCAAACTGGCATTAACCTTGCTACCACCTCGAGCAAAATAATGCAAGGTTGACACGTCATACTCGGGTTCCAAGACAAAAAGAGGACAAATGTGGATACCAATATAATTTAGCCACCCTGATGACAAAAATAAACCTCCAGGTGACCTTAATGACCCGCTAAAAGAATACAAATGATCAGCTGTCTGCAAGGAGAATAAAACTTTCCATTCCCCAGTGTTGTGGCCCCGACTCCCGAGCCTATGCTGTCAGAGGAAGAGGACCTGGAAGACGAGGGGGAGGAACTGGCAATGTCTTCCTCCCCAGGACCTTCCTCCCTGCCAATGCCTTCCTCCCTGGTAATGCTTCAGGTTCCATCAGACAACCGAGAGGAACAGCCTGAGATGTATCAGGAGGAAGGCATGTCGGAGCAGCCCCTGACAGGGAGTGAAGAGGAGGAGTCTTGGCTCGACCCCAAGCAGCGTCGTAGGAAGAAATGTGAGCAGCAACGTAGGAGGCGTGGGAGGGTCAGAGAGTGAGCTGAGTCACTGAGCCACACCCCACAGGGGATAAAAGTGGGTGTGCTTTTTCCTTAAACTTTGTACAGGACAAAGTTTAACTTACTTTAGACTTCATTCTTGACTATGTTGGAAGAACGATTGTTTTGTGGACTGCCTTGTGCTTTGTGAAGTAAAAAAATCCATTTCCCTCTGTGTGAGTAAGACTTTGATTTATAATTGCTGCCAGCTCGGACTTCGCAGGCAGGACGTAGTGGAATGCCAAGAATGTTATCAGTTACAGAGGATTGGCTCTGCGAAGTTCGAGCCAGCTTGCCTGTCGGTGTTTGTGTGTGTGTATAATCCCTAACCTTTTGGGGGAAAGGGAAGGGGAGACAGAACACCCCACCATCCAATCAGAGCTGAAAAAGTTTCTTGGATAAGAAGTGAAACATCTCCAAAGAAAAACCAGAAAGTCAAGTTGCCTCTTAAAAAAAGCACCTTTGGGACAAGGTGACTTGGATGACTGAAAATTTCCATGGACAGTTATAAGTCATTTTTTCAGCGCCACTGTAACTTTGAACCATCACTAAACAAATGTTTGTAACCCAAGCACTACCTGTAATCACAACACTGCTGTGTTCACATCATCACATTGTCATTTGATGCTTTGATTGATACTGCTGGTTGTGCTCAGTGAGTTATCTGATATGGTACAAAATAGCTACTACCTAATCCAGTATTCTGTCTTCTCAACCACTATCCCCATCCCATATTGGCATTCCCAAACCACTCCCTTTCAATAATACACTCTTCTTCCATAGAAAGGTTTTATTTCAACCTGTCTGTGAGTATTAAAGGAACGAGGACAAATTCATTTGGTTCCCATTTCGATGTGAACTTCTAGGTGAGGTGAATTAAGTTGCGCTTTGAAATTTGCTCTTTTGTGATGCAGTTCTCCAGGTATATTAAAAGATATGTATTAGGGAATAGCGCACACACAATATTGTATTCTATTAGTGAAAAATAATGTTCAAACACACTTTGTATTAAAGGGAATTGCTGGCTGAAAAAGAAAAGCGTCTTAGACGACATGATATTAAAATGTATATGCTAGGAGAAATAGGCAGAGGGATGAATGTCAATATTTTTGTGCACTAAAATCATCTTTTATGTGGAAATGAGACCAAGCAAGTTAAGATTGGGAAAACAAGAATCAAATGGATGAAACTCTATGAAGATATATCCAGGTACATAATGTCAAATATTATTACGTCTTATACGAGTTTCACATCAGAATCAAGTGTCTTTCACTTCCTTAGTCTTCTCATTCAGCTTGGTGACCTAGCGCAGAAGAATTAACCAAAGCTGTTTTAAACAGCATGGCAAACAATTCTGCTTTAGTTTATAGGCAGAGCTGTATTATATATTTATATGCTTATAAAGAGGTAGTCTTCAACTTACCCATGTTTCCTTGAAAATAAGACCCTGTCTTATATTTTTTTGCCACCAAAAAAGGCACCAGGTCTTATTTTCGGGGGATGTCATCCACTGACTAACCTCATTTGTGCGTGTCGCCCATGGCCTCCTTTTCGCTGTCAGAAGCCTTCAGGAACTACTACTTCTGTGGCCGGCAAAGCTTTCCTGAAGTCCTCTGCATCCAATAACTGAACTCTGGATTGATCCGGAGCTTTGTTATCAGCTACAGAGGCCTTCAGGAAAGCCTTGCCAGCTGCAAAAGAAATGAGCCAGCAAGGCAGGTATCAGGGTGTGCAAGGCCTGGCTACAACTGTCCAAAGTTAAATAGTAGGGCAGCTCCATCCTCCTATCCCCACCCTAGCTTAATTTTTACCCATGCACTCAATTGAGCAGGATCTTAATTAGGGCTTATTTGGGGGGCACGTATAAAAATCAAGTGAGGACTTACTTTCAGGGTAGGTCATATTTTTTAGAGAAACGGGATACAATTGTTTGTTTAGTAACCATTCGAAGTGACAACAGCACTGAAAAAAAGTCTCTTACAATCTTCTTTCATAAAACCATTGCAGCATCCCCATAGTCACGTGATCAAAATTTGGATGGTTGGCAACTTTCTCATATTTATGATGGTTGCAATGTCCTGGGGACATGGGATCCAATTTTGCGTCTTTCTGACAAGCAGAGTCAATGGGGAACCATGTCACTAACTGAACAATTGTAGCAATTTACTTAAGAACTGTGGCAAGAAAGGTCGTAAAATGGAGCAACACTCACTTAACAAATGTCTGGCTTAGCAACATAAATGTTGAGCTGAATTGAGGTCATAGGTCGAGGGCTGTCTATATATAAATGTAAATATATCTATCTATATTCATATCTATCTATCTATCTATCTATCTATCTATCTATGGAACAGTAAACATCCTATTTCTGTTAGAGAAGAAGAATTAGTAAGATATGGGCAGAAATCAATAGTCAGCTAGTTGACTATCAGTACTATTGATTACCATCAATCTCCTGTACAGATGGAACTGATCAACACAGATGTTTATTTACAGTTCTGATACTCTGGCTGCTCTCATATATTACAATGATTGTGCAACCTGGGTGGAAGTCTGGACTAATAACCCTTTCAAATCTCTGGTTGGAAATGATGAGAGTTGGGGGGTAGAACACACTAAGATGAGGGGAGAATAGATTGGAGAATTGCTTTTGAGCGTGCTGTTTTGTTTCTTATGCCTTTATCTCTGGCAACTTTCATCCTGCTTAGCCTTGACTATCCCATCAGAAAAATGCAGCTCGTATTTATAGATTTCCTATATACACATTTACAATGAGCATACACAATAGAAAGACAAATCCATTTTAGCAGAATATCTGAATTATGTGAATTGAATTCAGCATTTGGGGTCTCTGAACCTTGGAATTATCATTTTGGTTTTTCAACAAAAATCTGCACTAAGGAAGCCATCAAATTCTATTTCTCTGACTTTTTTTTTACTAATAAACTTTTTTTATTATTATACTGTATACAGTCACTTGGTTATACCCAAAAGGCCAAGATGCAACGTTGCATATAGTGCAATCTAAAATGTTTCATTCATTTCTGGTTTTCTGAGTGAAAATTTATCCTGCCCAAAGACATAGGAATGTTTGCGAAGCCCTCTTTTCATAAAGAGAATTTATTTATTTTTAAAACTTCCAAAAAGTCTCATATCCAAAGGAAAGACTTGTTTTTGCTAAATGATATTTGCCAATACCATTTATTGGATAGGGACATGGTGGCTCAATGGATCTGAAAGGTCAGCAGTTGGGAGGTTCGAATCCCTAGCACCACGTAATGGAGTGAGCTCCCGTTACTTGTACCAGCTTCTGCCAACCTAGCAGTTCGAAAGCATGTAAAAATGCAAGTAGAAAAATAGGGACCCCTTTGGCGGGAAGGTAACAGTGTTCCGTGCGCCTTCAGCATTTAGTCATGCCGGCCACCTGACCATGGAGACGTCTTCAGACAGTGCTGGCTCTTTGGCTTTGTAACAGACATGAGCATCACTCCCTAGAGGCAGAAACGACTAGCACGGATGTGCAAGGAGAACCTTTACCTTTACCTTTATTTGCCAAATAATTGAAAAAGGAAAGAAGCAATCTTGGGATCAAGAGCCACTCTGTTCTTTATTGGAGTGGGGGAGAGAGATGTAGATTTCAAATTATAAGACAGGTTTTGCCATCATTCCTTTGCAATGGAATTTGGTGATTTTGTTATGATCTACCAGGGAAAGGGAATTTTCCAATTTGGCATCGTTTTGGCTGGGTTTTTTTTTTCTTTCTTTTTTTGGGGGGGGGGGGAGCACCCCTTCCAGCCAGTTATCATGACTGATTCTTGATGAAGATTGGCAAATTTATTCATGAGTTCTAAGCAGAATTAAAACTTAAATATTTTTGATAAGAACTAGGGATCTGAAATTTGTTATTCCCTCCTTCCTTGTTGCTTCACTCAGAAATGTATGTTATAAAAATCTTATACAAATTGCCAAAAACCTCCCACTGAAATATATGGGGCACCATGAGGAATCCTCCCAATGATAAAACTCTTTGGGCTGAATTGATCTTGATGGTGGAAAAAGGGAAAGAGGTTAAGATTTTAAAGCCTCTTTCAAAGGTTAGTATTATTGTTCTGCAATTTGTCTCGTTTCTTACAGAGAATGTGTGGCCCAACAGCTTAGTCACCAATTAGCTTCTTTTACCTAATTTCAGCCTCTGGATTTCCGTGCGATATACTATCGATTGAAGCAGAGATTGGAGGCATTCCTGTAAAAAAAAAAAAAAAAATTACGTTCTCACAAAGCAACTGTCAATATAAGTATGCAGATAGGGGCTATCCAGCCAGCAGCTCTATTGACGTTTGCAGAGTGCTATCGACTGCAGATTTGATTGCCTAGAATACAGCTTAAAACCCCTACTAATTGCTTTGTGGATTTCAAATGCCACAATAAAACTTTAAATCGTTTCCAGGCATTCCACAGTCTTGCAGATGGAGAATCGGGGAGTGAGAGACAGCCCTCCAACAGAATAGGTTTCCCCCTCCCCAACTCACCGCTCCTCAGCTTTCCTTTTTAGAAAGATAAAAGCACTCTACCTGTTCACTATCGCCCAAATGCTGTAGGAATCCTAGCCGCCGTTTGGATAGGGAACGGAGAGTTGGTGTTTGTACCCGATCCAGTATTTAGGATGTTAAAACGTGCATGACATTACCTCGTGAATATCAAATGGGGGAGCAGTTATCCAGCTTTCTGATCATCAGTCTGACAAGGGTTGGTTTTTTGTTTTTTTTTCCCCTTTCCCCTTTTTGCAACAACCAACTCAAAAAGATTCGTTTGAGAGGATACAGATCGATACGGAAGGCAAGTGTACACTGACGCATAGGCAGAAAGCTCCCAAAAACTCCCTGGTGAAAAGAAAATGTGGGACAACATTTAGAGGTTGGTTTTCAAACAACCAAGCACATGAATAATGAGAGCCAGGACTGGTGTGTGAGCATGAAAGTGAGTGTGTGCTTTTAGGCATACGTAGGTTTTCTATGCTGTTAAGACACGATCCATCCAGGGAAATATTTCTGAAAAACTAAATGACTTTTGTATTGCTTGTTTTGGAATTATTATTATTATTATTATTATTATTATTATTATTATTATTTACACAAGTATCTAGTATGTCCATGTGCTTGAAAACATCTCGCGCTTCATGCCCTCCTTTCTAATGTAGGATCAGAACATGGAGGAAGGAATAAGTCAAATGTGGTTTGAAAGCCGTGCTGGATGTGCCTAAGGGTGTGTGTGTGTGTGTGTGTATGTATGTGTTTACATGTGAATTTTGCAGGTCATGTAAAAGTCAGAAGAGGACGTTTGTTAAATATTTTACATAGCCACCACAAAACATCAGCTAGCGAGAAATCCACTGAATGAAATTTCATGGACGGTACAAGAGAATTTCAAAGGAGCATCAGCAGGGAAATTTCCACATCAGAGGGAATGATTGAGATTACTTATTGCTCTATTAAGCTCAACCAGACACAGATATTTTCAGAACATCCTGAAGGAAAGGGTAGCCTTTTATCCCCACGCTTAGAAATCCCTTGTTCTCTTCATTCTGTTCTGAAAGTGAAACCAGTAAAAGAAACGTCAGTGATTGTCACATCCGAATGGTATTGAATCTCTTGCTTGAGCAGGGGTTGGACTAGAAAGCCTCTAAGGTCCCTTCCAATTCTATTATTCTATGTTCTAAAATGCAACCATATTTTCAGCCATTTTTTTTAAAAAAAGCCAAAAGTTGAATAAAAAGATTATAGAGATGGCAATTCATAGGGTCCTGTGAAAAATGAAGCCATTAAGAAATTGACTTATGAGGGAAGAAGAGAGCAGGGATCCAGGAAGATCTAGGGAAAATGTGATAGGCAGAAACCGTCAGTTGCTTGGGGTAGGGAACTGAGGAAAGAGAACAGAATGGATTTGTTTAAAAAAGGGGGGGGGGTTAGATTGGTTGTTTGCTATCCAATACAATCTCTTTCACTTTCAACACTTCTTGAAAGTTCATTTTAACCTTCATTTACATACTGAACCATCAGACAAGAGTCAGATCTTTATCAGATAGATCTTTCCATAGAACTAGTGGTGTTGCTCAGAAAGGATCAGTACAGAAGCTGAGCATAGCCGAGTCGCATTTCCAAAATAGGTAAAGAGTCATCACATCATGTTTCCTGAGTCATCTGATGAGCTGCATTTCTTGTCCGTACCGCATCTGCACGGTTCCTGTAGTTGAGGAAACAAATTCCGTCACTTTCATGCGTGCTTTGTTGTTGGCAGTTTTAACTCTTACGTTTCTTTTGGAGGAAATGGAAAAAAATCTCATTGGTAATGTACATCTGTGACAGAGGTGGTATTCAGTAAGTTCGGACCAGTTCTGGAGAACCGGTAGTGGAAATTTTGAGTAGTTTGGAGAACTGGCAAATCCCACCTCTGACTGGCCCCGCCAGCTGCATCTATTAGTGGGGTGGGGAGGGAATGGAGATTTTGCAGTATCCTTCCCCTGCCATGCCCACCAAGCCATGCCCACAGAACCAGTAGTAAAAAAAATTTGATCCCACCACTGATCTGTGGGAATACACTACCTTACTATGGAATCTGCAGGTATCATGCTTGGTCTTTTGATGGATTGGCAGGAGGTTCTCTCTTAAAAGCCATAGGTGAGATCAGGGTAAACATGAACATTTAATTCATTTTCACTTACATTTCAATTTCATCCTCCTTCCGCCTCAACCCTGGTTTGTTAAACATTCCACCACAGAACATCTTGACCACAGAATAGACTGTTTGATCTCAGAATGGCTTTTATAAGTGATCTGGAAGTGGTTCAACTTTGAAATGGGAGAGAATGCTTGAGATGGGCTGTTTTAACTTGGACCACCTCCAGAAGATTTGGAATGGCCTGTTTGGAGTCAGAATGACCCATACAGAGTCAAGAAATTGCATGATGGAATGTTTGGCATACCTTTCATTTTTTTCCTTCTATTAAACAAAATGTTATAATTTGGTAACAACTTTCAGAGCTCATGTAGAAGTCACGTGATGAATTTTCATCTCTGCCTTAACCTCCGTTTTACTTGCCTTCAACCAACCAACTGGTCAGCTTTAAACTTCAGATCTGAAACCTTCCACAATTACTAACAAAACCTAGATGTCTTTATTGCAAATACTACAGTATTTGTCCTATTTCCACTGTCTATACTTGCAAGTCCATGCTAATCAAACAAGGTAAGCAAAGCACAGTATGGCTTATTAAGCAAGAATAACTATGACGAATGACAGTGTGATGTGGAGAAGAGAAAAGAACAGAGAATTATATATGCCACCCAAGATGCATTATCAAGATCTCATGTGCCCCCTAAAATAAAAGGCAAAAGCAACAATACAATTCCCTACTTCGAAACATACTTCAAAATGTCATAATAGATGTACGTTCTTTTAAATCTAAAAAAAAAAGTAAATATTTTGAAAAGGTGCAAGAATTTTGAAATCTCTATCAACAATCTTGATATCAATTATCAATAATCAAATGATGGATTATGGAGAGGTCTGTCCATCACTATTTAGAATTAACACAGTGATGTGACAAAGACAGCAAGCCGATCAACAACTCAACTTATTTACAAAACACACATTTTCTTTTGTAATAATGAAAACCATACATGACTGCACAATTTATGTGCAAAGCTCTGTGGGTCTCTCTATTTTCATTAAGATTTGAAATGTACAGGAAATCTAAAAAAAGAAAACCTCTTTAAGAGTTTTCCCTGGATTGGTTTAGACTGGTTAGGTTCTGTTTCTGTTTCTAATTTTCACATTTGTCTGATTTAGATGATAATCACTCAGGAAGTACTCAGCCATTACAGCTTCCATTGACCACACTGATTTGCCTTCGCTTCTACACAGAGCTCAAAGTGAAACTTGAAATTTCAGTGTAAAACCACAAAGGTAACTGAAATGATATAACATTATTTCATGTGAATCAGGGTTGAAGCAGGAGGGTTTCACAGGCAAGAGAGGTAAAAATACTGCTCCAGTACACGAAGATCAGATTCAAAGGTGGGAAATGGAGCATCTTCAGACAGAAGAATTATCTTCACCCCCAAAAGCCCAGGAAAAAACCAGAGAAACAGAATAACCGAATGGGAAAGGATCTTAGAATCTTCTAATCCAACCCTCCACTCAAGCAGGAGAGGCTGTACCATTCCAGACAAAGAACTATCCATTCTTCTTAAAAGACTCCATTGATGGAGCACCCAGAACCTCTGAAGGCAAACTGTTTCATTGGTTAATAATTCTCATTTTCAGGGCATTTCTCTTTAATTCTCCATTGCTTCTCTCCTTGATTAGTTTTCATCCATTGGTTCTTGTTTTGCCTTCTGGTGCTTTAGTAAATAGGTTGACCTGCCTTGTTTGTGGCACCCCTCAAATATTGGAACACTGCTATGAATTCCATAGAGGCAGCCACTCCTATTGTAAGATTCCTAGCAAATATACTGTATAAATATTGGAGCATCACAACTATCTTAAGGGGTTATGAACTATAATGGCTAGATGTTGCCACCAGAATCATACACGTCAAGATGATAGATCTATAGTTGCTATATTATTTTTGCCAACATCCTAGACACCCCTAGTTATCCATTCTGCTGAAATGGATTGTTGGTTTCCTTCTGCAAGCACCTTACCTATGTTCTTTTTTAGGATAGGATAGGATAGGATAGGATAGGATAGAATTCTTTATTGGCCAAGTGTGATTGGACACACACGAAATTTGTCTTGATGCATATGCTCTCGGTGTACATAAAAGAAAAGCTACATTTGTCAAGAGTCAAGAATCATAAGGTACAACACTTAATAATAGTCATAGGGTACAATAAGCAATCAAATCAATCAAATTTTTGGTACTATTGTGATATTTATTCTCCCAAATCATCCTTAAAAAGAAAACTCCATTTTTAGTTAGAATCCACAGCAATATTCCATCTTCGCCTATTCTGTTCTTAACATTTTCCCCCTTCTTTCAACCAGCTACTTGCTTTTTTTTTTTTTAAAAAAAAAAAAGGTTAGATTATATGCAGCTGCATATTTAAAATCTGTGAAAGGATGACCTTATTTCTTCTTAGGGCATAGAAGGTTTTCCCCCATTAAAATATAATCTCTCTCAGTATTATAGAGAATAGAGTTTCAGGTCGATGGCTTTAAAAAAAGAATTGTTACCATGTTAACTTTCAACCACTTTTCTAGGTGGCGATGAGAAAAATCTACCCTTTTCACAAATTCTTAATTTAGTTGAATTTAACCATCAGTTAAACTTCTCTTGTTTCCTCATTTCCTCATTCAGTTAAAACCTATACATCTGGTAGAAGCTGGCTATAATGCATATTGCAGTCTGAGCTGCACATGTTGTGGGTTGATTTGAATGAATCTGACAGTTGCACATGTTCCCTGTTTGTGAAACATAGTTTGCAAAATCACCATTATTCCCACCTGCCATTTTTCCTTAGTATCGGAGTCATAGAGCAGCCGGCTTTGCTGGGGGAAACCCAGCTTTTCAACGCAAAAGCTTTAGATAATTTTTGTAACATCTCGAACCGTTGATCAACAAAGATTTATACTAATGTATTTTTGTTTGAAGGATTTTTTTTTTGTCTGTTGTGTGTGTGTTTTCTACAATCAAACAAAAAGGATAGATGATAGGAGTTTCTGCCTAGAAAGTGAAATAATTTATGGTGCTATAGATGCTATACTATGGAGGGGCAAGTATTCAATTTGAGTTATTTGTAAAAAAAAAAAAAACAGCTGGCAAACAAATAAATAACTTTGGTGGGCTTTTGGCAGCAAAATGTTCTCAGAAATGTCTTTGGAATGTTGTAAAAACAGGACAGTGTTTTTGATAACACCAGAAGTTACATACACACACACACACACACACAAATGACCTTTTTCTTTGTTGAAAGCAGACAATATTTGTTCAGATTTACAGAGGCCTAATACACCTCTCTTGCTTGTTACCTATTCAAAAAGAGTCAGAGATCTGTGCCACTGAATTACTGGTTCGGTTTATAAGGGGAAAAAATATATAGGGAAAATTGTTATGGCTCGGTGTGCTGATGTGTTCAGTAGTGCACTATTCACAGATATCAAGGAATTATGAAAGAGACCCTCAACTACCCTATGGGAAAAATAAAATGTTCTACTAAACACAGTAGGGCTGTGTTTCTCAACCTTGGCAAATTGAAGACGAGTTGAATCCCAGAATTCCCCAGCCAGTACACTGCAGTAGGAAGCATCTCTGAAAAATTGTGTTCAGTAAATATCTGTACTTAATCTCCTACTTAAAAACAACCCCAAGAAAATCGGTATTGTCACGGGAAGGACTTCCATCCTGTCCCCATACATCTTTTAAGAAACTTGGTGGTGGATTCTTCTCCTTTCCTCCTTGTTTCTTCTCCTTTTCTTTCCTGCTTTGAAGTTCTGTTGTATTAAGGTGACCAACTGTCCTCCTTTAGGGAGGACAGTCCTCCTTTTGTAAGTTCTGTCCTCTCTCAAAAAGTGTCCTCCTACATGTCCTCCTTTCTGATATTTGAAGACAAATCTGTAAATCTCTGTATTTGATCGATGCCCATCCGATCCGTTGTGTGTGATGTGACGTATTTATATTTGACATGACAATTCGTCAAGGCTCAGTACAGTGAGGTGAGATGCAATTATGAGGCGCATGTGCTGCACACAGGATATTTTTTTTGAGAGAGTGTGCCACGTGCAAGAGTGCACCGTGCGCAAGATTGCACCGTGTGCAAGTGGCTTTGGTTTTTTTTTTCTTCAATTTCTTTGTGTCCTTTTCATTGTAAAAAAGTTGGTCACCTTAGTTGTATCCAACCTTCTGCGCTTTAATAAAATCATTCAAAACCAGTGGTGGACTGCTGGGGGTTCGCAGGGGTTCAGGGGAGCCCCTACCTAAGATTCTGCCCCCCAAATCCCAATCCTTGCTGGCCCTGCCATCCCACCCCACCCTTCCCAGGAGTCCCCATGTGGCCCATTTTAAATGCAAGTAAGCGCAGGGTGCGCACGGAGATTCGGGGATGGTGAAAAATGGGCCTCCCAGATGTTCAGGAAGGCCAGAAAACAGGCCCATTTCCGGCTTCCAGGGAGCCTCCGGAACCCGGGGAGGTCATTTTCGCCTTCCTGGAGGCTCAAGGAAAACCTCTGGAGCCTGGGGAAGGCAAAAGTGCACCACCACCAGCACCGCCGTGGTGCAGGAGGCCAACTAGGCAACACCCCCTGTAGCCATGCCCACCCAGCAACCGGGCAGGGAACCCCTTGCTAAAATGTTTGAGGCCTACCCTTGTCCAAAACCCCATTCCATTCCCATCTGTGAATGATCGCACAAATGCACGCAGCCGTTTGCTGCATAGTTTTTTTCTCTTTCCTCTGCTGTTGCTTACAGTCTCCCCCTCTGCTCCTGCACCCCTCCCCTCCGCCTGGATGCTTGCAATAAACTGGGATAAAGAAGCGATAATGAAAATCGGAGGCTGCAGAGAAGAGACAAGTTCTGGCGTCTTGAGCGCCTGTTGTTTTAGAATGTTCACTGAATAAGCCCCAAAGTATGCAGAGTCTGATGAAATTGCCAGAGCAGTAAATCCTGACTCCTGTTGGCCTGAACACCCATGGCACAAAAGAGACATTGTTATGCTGCGTGAAGAGATCCAAGGTTGCATTCAAAGGTCAGAGTGACACCGCCACAGTACGGCAGAGCCTTATTTTGCATTCCTTGATAAACAACTTAGGCACTCGCAGCAAAGAGGCGATCGCGTTTCTTTCTCCTTCCACCCTCCCCTCACCCCTCTTTGCTACACAGCACCGATTTGCAGTTCTCACTTTCCAGGATCTCACTGGAGTCATTCATTAAATTTGGAAACAGGGAGTTAATCAAAGTTCACTTGCCTTTCTAAACGTCACAAGCCTCACAAGCTCTCATTGGATTGGACTAGATGACCTCCAAGGTCCCTTCCAACTCTATTATTCTAATTCTAAACTTTAGAAAGATGACCTGCAAACCCAACTACTGTAGCTTTCACTTTTTCACTGTTTTGCATTTGGCAGATATTAGTTTAAAAGAACCCAACATTTCCGTTCCTTCCAACTCAAGTTCTGATGGATGATGGGAAAATCTATATTTGGGGCTTATTCAGGTTTCTTGCTGCTGAATCTTCTCTGCAAGTAGAATGTCTAGATCCCTATTCCCCCCCCCCCCCCGCCCCCTGAGGAAAGAATGATGATTTCTGAGGGCTACTTTGAAGAGGAAAACCAACATATTTTGTGGCAAATGAAAGACAATTAGGTCAAGGATTGCCAGGAGATCACTTCGTATCTATACTTGTGACTAAGTCACTAAGTTATGACTGACTCTTCACAACCACAGCAAGCCAGTCCACCCTGTCCTCCAGAGTCTCCAAGAGTTTGCTCAAATGCATGTTCATTGCGCTGATGATACTATCTAACCATCTCATCCTCTGCTGTCACCTTCTCCATTGGCTTTCCATCTTTCCCAATATCAAGGTCTTCTCCAAGGAGTCCTCTCTTCTCATTTGTTGGAAGAAATATCCTTCTGGATTCAGTTCCAAATGGGGAAAAAGACACTGGAAACATGGTGGCTGATTGGAAAGATGGTTTAATGGTGGACAGGATCACAAGGCTTGAGATCCTGGGCAAAAAGGCACATGGGTGAGAGAAGGAGATAGATTTATACCCTCTGTTGGGCTTTGAATTTGAGCTTGTATTCTGATTGGTTGTCAGACTCCCATGGGGCCATGCAGGGGTAACTTTGTAAGTTGTCTTTTGAGTCCCAAGCTTGGTTGACTCTTGCTGGGTGATGATGTAATTAAAGGGCTTTGAGCAATTCCTACTATGGCTCTGCCTAAAGGAGGTAGATCTTTGTTATGTAGGATAGACTGACCCAGGCCCTAATGGCCCATTGATAAAGGTGGGGTAACTGAGTTTCTACCTCCCTTTTAAGGGAAATATTCTACCCTTTTAATATTTCCTAAAATATCTCATTTTTCTAGGAGAGGGGTAAGTGCTAATTTCCTACAGTGGCCAAAGTATTTGAGCTCCAGTTTCAGGATCTCTCCTTCCAAAGAACAGTCATGGGTTGATTTCCTTTAGGATTGACTGATGGATCTCCTTGCAGTCCAAGAGACCTTCAAGCATCTTCTCCAGCACCACAGATCAAAGCATCAATTCTATGGTGCTCAGCCTTCCTTATGGTCCAGCTCGCACAGCCATACATAATTACTGGGAAAACCACAGCTTTCATTATACAAACCTTTGTCAGCAAGGTGATATCTCTACTTTTTAATATGTTGTCTATATCTATACTCAGCTTGGAATGAAATCGGTGTAACTCTGATAGTTCCTTCCCCCAACCTAAATGATGGGAATATTTGTTTAGTAATACATCTTCTAACTTCTCCAAGATTCTGAGAATCACTGAAATCTGCCTACATCTTTCCTCCTTACTAATTTAACTTATTCATTAAAGTCCTTTCAATGGGTGGAAGTGAACTTGGTTTCCTACGCATATTGATGCCTCAGTGAGTCAGTCTAAAGTAACACACTGCTGGGACAGTTTCTGTAAATGCAAAAGCCGTGCATTGAATTTTGTATCTCTTTACAGAGTATGTTTAAAGCTTTGTGTAATACGTTAGCAAAATTTGCCTTCCCACGGTTTCCCACAGGTTGTTGTTGTTTTAATTTTAATTCCATTGTCGAAGTGCTTATAATTTCTTTACATAACTCTTTCAATAGTCAGAATAACAAAGTTGGAAGGGACCTTGGAGGTCTTGTAGTCCACCCCCTGCTCAAGCAAGAGACCCTATACTGTTTTAGACAAATAGATGTCCAGTCTCTTCTTAAAATCCTCCAATGTTGCAGCACCGACAACTTCTGAAAGCAAGCTGTTCCACTGTTCTCACTGTCAGGAAATGTCTCTTGAGTTCTCAGTTGCTTCTCTCTTTGTTCAGTTTCTATCCATTGTTTTTTGTGTCTTGCCTTCTGTGGAAATAAAGATTGAGCCACTCTTCTTGGTGGCAGCTGCTCAAGTACTGGAAATCTGCTATCATGTCACACCTAGTCCTTCTTTGCACTAGATTAGACAAACCCGGTTCCTGCAAGCGCTCATATGTTTTGGCCTGCAATCCTCTCTCACTTTCTCTCTCTTAATTCATACAAGCCAGTCAGTGGTACTAGTATTTATTTATTTATTTGCTAATAAGGCTTCAACTCAGCACAAATTTGGGTAGCATTCAAACTGAAAACAATCATAAAAACAATGCACATCAAAGCAAACCACACAGATTAGCAACCCAGGACACTAATCCTCAATTGCTACAACTACTTTGGCCCTGTGGCCATGGGAATAGTCAGGTTTTCAGAGGCAAATGGTGTTTTTTCTTCTAAAGGTTAAAAAAAAATGCATTTTTATTAACGACAATGACTATGGTGAAAAATGGAGCAGGGAAAATGCAGAATATATTTCCAGCCTAACATCAGAGAAGAACAATTGAATGTCTGGAGGGGACAGTCCAGATGGTACTCAGTGACCCCTTCTCTTGTCTCACCCCATTTACTGGGAAATTACTGGTGTGCATTCCTTAATTGTGCTGTATTAAAAATAAAGGAACCACAAAGAATGGTTGTATCAGAGTTCCTGATCTTAAATACAGGGAGCTCTAGCGGTGGGAGCAGACATCCTCAGCAAAATAAGTTTCCTGTGAGTCAGGCTTCATTCTTGGTGACTTCATGGATGTTCTATGAGGTCTTCTTAGCCACAGTGTGATGTGGTTTGCCCAAATCTTCTTCATATATGTA
>NW_020769375.1:2371318-2388160 GCF_900518735.1 Pseudonaja textilis | reverse complement strand
TCCTTCCTTCCTTCCTTCCTTCCTTCCTTCCTTCCTTCCTTCCTTCCCAGCATCTGATCAATAAAAGTAAACATTTATTTGCAATTAATTCTACCAAGTTTTTCTTCTGAGCCATGAGAACATAGGCCAGAGTAAGAGTTATTTCCAAGTACCATTCCAAGGAAATAGGAGGGTATTCAGAATGAGATGTTTCTCCGAGTGGCCATAAATCAATGCTTGAGTGATAGTATATTAAATGATAACCTTGTCATATTTAATGTCACACGAGAAGAATCTATTGAGGCATTGTTCTTTCCACAGTATCTGGGCAGGTGAATTAACTGAGTGAATTGGAACTTTGCAAGACGCCGGAGCTGTAGAGAGTAGACCAACTAAACATTACACCATAAAAACCACCCACTCTTTGCCTTCCGCCAGCTTACATTCAGGTGGCATTTCTCAACAGTTTCACTCCATCAGTCTGGCCAGTTTACATTCAGGTGGGGTTTCTCAACAGCTTTACTCAGTCATTCTGACGGCTTCTGCTGCTGCCGGCCTTGTAAGGATGGGAGGTGCAGACAAACACATCTACAGTTATTGAGACATCCCTGCTTCCAATTCATTGCCTGACAGTAAATTACATTTCTGTAATTCTGCTTCTGTCGTTAGTAAGGACTTTAATGCCTTCTAGTCCGTGTTGGCTCCTGGCAACTGCCTGGATATGTCCCCTGCAGTTTTCTGGGCAAGATTTCAAAAGAGGTTGGCTGTTGTAGGACTGAGACGGAGTGATCGGCCCAAGACTTAGCACGGTTAAAATCGCCTTCTTTCACTTAAAAGTAAAAACTAGTCTTATTCTAGGCGCGCAGCACTTTGGACTCAAGGGGAAAAGGCTGTTTTGGCATGCACAGTTTATGTATGTAGCTTCTATGTGCCGATTCTTAAAGAAGCAGTACAAGTAATTTTCTTTATATGACCAGAATTGGGACCAAAATTTCTACCTTGTTAAGCAAGACAGTTTCTAAGCAGTTCATTCCAATTTTATGACAGTTTTTTTTTGCCAAGGTTGTTAAGTGAACCACACCATCGTTAAGAAAACCTGGTTCCCGTCCCCCCACAATTAACTGCCTGGGAAGATGACAAATAGTTATTAGAGAATGCCTGGCTAGCACAACTGTCGTAAATATATGCCAGGCACCCGAATTTTGATGGCCTAAACATGCTGATGCTCCAGCAGTTGTAAGTCACTTTTTTCCCCGGCGCCATTATCACTTCAAACAGTCACTAAGTGAATAGTTGTAAGTCAAGGACTACCTATAATCCCGAGTGGCTTGGAAGTCTCTGCCACATTTTTATTATTTATTTATTCTTTATTAATGTATTAAATTTATTTATTACATTCTCCCCTACAGAGTGACTCTGGGCAGCTTACCAACCACAGAAACAAGTGAAAAAATAATTAAAACACAGTGACATTAACAATTACTTTTAAAAAAATTTATTTATTTAGAAAATGTACATGGCCGCCTACTCGTGCGCATGGCTATGCAAGGGGACATTTAATGTTATTAAAATCTGTGTTAGCATCACATCAGAAATCCAGTATTGTAGAAGTGATGGTGTCATGCAGGAAAATTCCTCTGCATTTTTTTTTTTCATGCGATGAATTTTCAATCAATCTCAGGGGCGGGCTTCATAAATTTTATCAAAGGGTGGTGTAGCTATGGTGGGTGTGGCCTAGTTGGCCTCCTGTACCACGGTGGGGGGGTGACATTTTTGCCCTCCCTGGGCTCCGGAGGCCCTCTAAAGGCTGGAAACAGGCCCATTTCTGGCCTTCCTGAACTTCCAGGAGGCCATTTTTCAACCTCCTGAGGCTTTGGAGGCTTTTCTGGAGCCTCTGGGAGGCCCATTTCCACCCTCTCCTGGCTCCGGAGGCTCCCTGGAGGCCAGAAATGGGCCCATTTCCAGTCTTCTGAGCCTCTGGGAGGCCCATTTTTCACCCTCCCTGAGCCTCCACACAGGACCTGCACTTACCTGGGATCCAAAATGGGCCATGTGGGGACTCCTGGGAGGGGAGGGGAGGGGTGGACGAGGCCAGCCAGTCATTGGGACTACCTGTAAAATTAGCATCCGGTCCTCTCGAACCGATGCAAACCGGTAGCAGCCCACCCCTGATCAACCTGATGAAAACAAAGTTGATCCTAATGTTTATTTCATCCAAGAAAGAAATTTCAGTCTGAAATTCTTGTGGATGGAGGATGATCTTCCTGCCGTCTTGTTAAGTTACTAGGTGTGCACCCCTGGTCTGTCAGTCACATGTCAGTCATCTTTTTAGGGTCTTGCAGCCTTGCTTGACTTCTATTAACCTTCAAAGGAAGGTAATATAAGGAGATTCCTCCCAGTGGGATTTTTTTTTTTTCAAATTAGGAAACATGAGTTTGCAGAAGGCTGAGAAAATCTAAAGGAAAAAGAAAGAGAGAGAGAGAGAGAGAGAGAGAGAGAGAGAGAGAGACCTCCTGCCAAGCTCCAAGGATAAATTAAAGCCCTCCCGAGAAATTAGAAAGAAATATCAAGCGCCCTAAACTAAACTAGAAAACCAGATGCCTGTTTCATAGGAGAAGGATCCTTTGGAGAAATAACGGGCCTGATTATGCATTCAGGACAGAAAATCCATTGGAATGATTGGTGCCATCTCCTGTTCTGTTCTGTTCTGTTGTGTTGATTTAGGCTGGCAAAAAGCTCCCCGTTTAGTTCTTGCAATTAAGTTACATAAGAATGTTGATAATTAATTGCAATTTACACATAAATGCATTCCAGGTTTCAGATGTTGACCTGGGAAGCTTCCCATTTGTAAGCTTCAGGTTGTAGCCATGTGTTTTGAAGTGGTTTCTGTTGGGAATACAGGTTTTGTCAGCCCCCGTCTCAATCTCCCCCCCCCTTTTTTTTTTTGCATTTCCTCCCTTTAAGGTAAAGAGGGATTAGTAAACATCTGCTTCTTTTGAATATTTACAAACTCCACAATCAAGATTTAACAATGCCAACAACATTAGTGACATAAGTGCTTATAAATATTCACGGGCATCAAAATACAGCGCTGAGAGGCAAGTAAGAATATTGTGCAGGTGTTTCCAACTTCTTTGACTCCAAGCTGTTTGAATAAAGTGTTGGGGAAGGAGGGGAGGGAGGGATGAAATAAATTTGTTGAAACATTGCATGTTTCTTTTGATACTTGGGCACATCAACACACACACACACACCCCTATGCATTTAAAAAAAGGTAAAGGTTCTCCTGTCCAGTTGTGTCTGACTCCAGGGGATGTTTTCTCATCTCCATTTATAAGTCGAGGAAGACAACGTTGTCCGAGGACGCTTCCATGGTCAATGTGGCCTGCACGACTATAAACCAAGGCACACGGAACACTATTACCTTCCCACCAAAATGGTACAGAATAAAAAAAATTTACAGAGTTGGAAGTGACCTTGGAGGCCTTCTAGTCCAACCCCTGTTCAGGCAGGAAACCCTATACCAGTGGTGGCTAACCTTTTCGGCACCAAGTGCAAAAATGGGAGCACACACACCGAAAACCAAAAGACCAGCTCCCTGACGCGCATGCGCAGGAGCAACGGAAACCGGAAACTTAGCTTCCCGGCACGCACATGTGCACCTTCCAGTTTCTAATACACATGCACGCACAATGACCAGTTGGCAGGTGCATGCATGTGCTGTGGAGCACTACTCTTCCAGTTTCTGGTCCTCCCGCACTTGCAAAACCAGCTGGCTGGCGCACATGCGCACGCTGGAACCCAGAAAAGCAACGGGCAATGGCTGGCATGCGAGGCATAGATTCGCCATCCCGGCCCTATACTATTTCAGACAAATCCTTGGAGGTTTGGAAACTCTACACCATATCAGACAAGTGGTTGTCCAATCTGTTCTTTAAAAAAAAAGTGTTAGAGTGCCCACAACTTCTTAGGGCAAGTCATTCCACTGATTAATTGCCCTGTCAGAAAATTTCACCAACCTAAATAAAGGAGAAATTTCCTGTCAGTTAGAACAATAGTAACTATTTAGTATTTAGTAGCTATTTATTTAGTACCTATTTTTATTTGATACCTGTTTTTCTACTTGCATGTGCATGCTTTCAAACTGCTAGGTTGGCAAGAGTTGGGGCCAGAACAGGAGTTCACCCCATCATGTGGTACTTAGTCTCGAACTTCCAACCTTCTGATCGACAAGCTCAGGGTCTTAACCGCTACCTAATAAAATCCCAGCGGTAACTAGTAGAGCTGCCTTATAAGCA
This sequence comes from Pseudonaja textilis, assembly GCF_900518735.1. Next base: position 2,383,883 of record NW_020769375.1, on the reverse strand, counting down.
ATTATTAATGTCACGGATTACTTTTTAAGATAAGTAGCAGGCTTGGGAAGCATTGAATTCAAGCTTTTCTTCCAATGCAAATGGATTAATTGATTGATTGATGATGGATTGATTGAAAGATTGAAAGGTTGACTGATTATATGCCATCACGTAAATATCATTTCCTAGGAATCACATACAATAGATTTTGTCCTTTTCATAACTTGGTCTTCATGATCTTCCAACCGTGTCCAGTGCACATAAGAGACTTTAAAGTAAGAGCAAGGACCTTTGTGTAACCCAAGAGACAGCCAGGACTTGGGCTTGGCTTCAGACCTCTGTCAAAACTTCCTGTCATTTCCTTATATTGGAGAGCAGAAGAAAATGAATGAAGTATGAGCCGGGGGTCAAAAATGTTTCAGCTGTTTGAAAATTCAACATCTTATTTTGCCTCTATTCATGGTTTCTTTTAGCAGGCAGCCGCTAACCGATTATCTCTGGAGACATGGCAACTTTGAACAGATGATGGCTTGCCAGCAGGGGTGGGATTCCACCGGTATAACAACTGGTTTGGTGATCGTGCACATTCGTGCAAAACGCACGTTCTAATACCTTCTTCTAATCTCTTGCCTTGCTTTTCTGACATACAACCGAAGTGAAGTCTTCTTGTCTCCAATCCATCAAGTCTACAGAATGTAGATTTCCAGTTTATTCCTCATTTTAGACAAGAGGGACCTTGTAGCACACCAAGGTTCAAGGTTTTCTTCATTCTGCCTTTCCAGGAGAAAACAGCATTATTCAGTTTTGTTAGGTAACTTTCTCCAGCCTATCATCCTCCTCCTGTCAACTTCAGATCACAGCTTGCTCAGAATTCCAGCCTAGTGTTGTCATCCTAATGGAATCAAGATGTAGGCAACTGGAGAACAATGCTCTGAGAACATGCTTTTGCGGGACCTATTGAAAAGTTGATGAGCATAATATACTGGCTATATATTCATAGTCATTCTCTCCCCAAGTCAGCCTACAGCCTATAGTTTTCTCTCCAATCCTTCTATAACTGCCAAGGGAACAGATGAGACACCTATTTTTTTCCCCCCTGCCTCCCAATTTATAATTAAATGAATCAGAAATGGTTAACAAAATTTTTTGGGGTAGGATTGGGGTTGATGTCACTCCTACTTCATTTCCCCGCCTTTCCACGCCCCCATTAAATCAGAGCTTGTGAACTCTTTGGTGGATCATCTCCATGACTTTGGTTGACCAGAAATAGTTCTTTAGCATCTGGGAGAATCTCTGGATGAAATTAGTGTCATCCAGAGTTCATTAAGTGGGTTATTGATTTGCATAATACACCAACACTCTTTCTTATTCATTCTCTCTCCCACATATAGAAGTACACCTACCTAGAATACATAGGCAGGCCACTAATTTTGTGCTTTTGTTACCTATAATCAGTGGGCTTTCTTTGACTGACAACGGGTCTAGGATAATGAAGGGCTCTTATACCAAATCTTTCCTCCTTGTGGTATATTTTCAGCCCATTGTTATTTGCACATTATAACAGATATCAATATATATCATATTAGGAAAGGTTCTGAATGAGCAGAAATAGATTGGATCATGCATTTCAGAAGAAACAGAAAGACAGCCAGCTCTACTCGTATGTTTCTATATCAACTGAAGAGTCTAATCTTGCCTTTGTAATTTGGATAAAGGAAATGAAACTTTCTTGGAGATCGGCCAACTTCACCATGCATTTATGTAACTGTTCTCTGTAAAGTTTCTGAACATTATCAGAATTCTATCTCTAAGGCAACAGGGGGAAGTTTTAAGTAGTTTTAAATGTACTTGCTTGCAAATGATGGCATTAAAAATAGTTCCAAGTGAATTTAATAGGCTGGGAGTAAAGAAAGCTCTGAGAACATGCTTTTTTAGCTTCCATAGTTTTTAACATAATTTATGCACAGAATTGAAACACAAACTTTAATTACCAAAAGGTATTTCCTAAAGTTGTGATTTTTTTTTTTTTTACTAGAGCTGGTTTTCTGGCATTCTAAAGCACAAAACAATTCGGTAAGGTAAACTCAAACCAAAAGAAGCGAAAGATATTTCATTGCTTAAATGCAAGAACATGTTCCATTTCTTCCTATTTTAGAAATGACCTCCTTGCATTGAAAAAGGTAGCACATCAGTGAGAAAGTTCCTTGATTTTCATTTAGTTACCTCGAGAGAAAGGAAATGCAACTTTCTCCATTTATTGTGACGTCACATCTGCCTTACCAATGCTGATTGATACAACTTGGCTGAACATTAAAAATATGATTTGCTTTTTAAAGAAATCCCTTCCCCCATTTTCTCTCAGAAGCATTGCATTCTTTAAATGGGTTTGAAATGTTGTCTTATTTGTTTGTTTTTACTGTCAACAGTAGGTTTTGAAAACCTTAGTTGATTGGCCCTGAAGATATTAAAATCTCCAAGATTTTTTCATCATTGTAATGGCTTGAAGCAAGAAATGTACATATATGTGCAGAAGCCCAAGTTCTTCAGTCTCTCTGCATCTAAGATCTCTTTCCATTAAAATCCACATGAAGGTAGACTCACAACAGTGTTGGTGGCCTCAACTATCCTACGAACATAGATTCCTTAGCCATGCATGTGTCGTATAAATATTAGAATCTCAAACTTGGATTTTAGGAAGGAACCATGCAATCATCAAGTCCACTTTCCTGTTCAATATTGCAATCCTAAATAAACTACCCATTAACCTATCTATAACAGGTGACTCCCTTGCCTGAACCTATGGAAGATGAAGAACCTTCTTCTATGAGTCATTGGTTCTACTTTCCAACCACTCTTACTGTTAAGATATCCTTCCATCTCTAAGATTCATTTGGAATTTGCCTTCCATAACTAAATCCTCTTATGTTTTGTATTTGAATCATGGCCTCCAGTCAGCTGCCATCCTTTTAGGTATCTTTTAAAATGGTAGCAATCTCCTGGGTTCTCTTTTCAAGGCCATCTAGGCCCATCTTAATCTTTCCTTTTGTATTTAAGTTTTCTGACCTATGATGCATCCTAGTTCCTATTCTCTGAACTTATTCCATTTTCAGGCTACTGTGTGATCATCTGGAACTCATTCAACATTGAAATTATTAGTTACTAATAGAAAAGAATATTTGTAGTTCAGGATTGAACTGTGAGGTCCTTAGTGCTCTCTGAGCTTGGTTGTTTGCCTGCAGATGTTTCATTACCAAACTAGTGCATTGATGACGTTACCTGGTATGAGTAATGAAACATCTACAAGAAAACAAAAAAGAGCACTAAGGACTTTATATTAATGATACTTGTATAGGGAGGCAGACGTTACCTGAGGACATTGTGTCTGTATCCTCGTGGATCATAGGTGAATGTATTATTAGTAAATCGTAAGTCAGTCTTGGTCCACCAATGGATCATGGGCTAATTTTCATGGATAACTTGTCAGCAGTTTTATCCAAGTGCTGCAAGGCATACCAAGCATGTTAATCTAATAGCACATTGCAAAACTGCTCAGGTTTGTTATTGTTGTTGGTTGCGAAATCGTGTCTGACCCATCATGACCCCATGGACAATGTTCCTCCAGGCCTTCCTGTCCTCTACCATCTTCTGGAGTCCATTTAAGCTCAGGCCGACTGCTTCGGGGACTCTACCCAGCCACCTCATTCTCTGTTGTTCTCTTCTCCTATTGCCCTCAATCTTTCCCAGGCTTAGGCTCTTCTCCAGTGAGTCCTTCTCATTAGGTGGTCAAAGTATTTTGAGTTTCATCTTCAGGATCTGGCCTTCTAAAGAGCAGTCAGGGGTTGGTCTCCTTTAGGACTGACTGATTGGATCGCCTTGCAGTCCAAGGGACTCGCAGGAGCACCAGAGTTCAAAAGCCTCAATTCTTTGGCACTCAGCCTTCCTTATGGTCCAACTTTCACAGCCATACATTGCAACTGGGAAAACTATAGCCTTGACTCTACACATTATTGTTGGCAGGGTTCAAGTACGCCTAAATAGTTAACAGTTTGTTTTGTAGAACTCCAACATGTCAGTGGGCCACTAAGTTGTGAATAAACATCAGAGCAGACCACACAAGGAAGAAGCTCACTTCTGGCTGAGAATTCTTTAATCCTACCCCGTGCCCGTGGGAACAAAGCAAGATAAAATACCCCGGAGGTCTGTGTTTGCTCAGCTAAGCTGACTTAGCAGGCAATCTGTCTATTTTCCATCTTTACCTACCTGTCCTGACCTTTGAGCTTTCCAGATATGTGACACATAATTTCCAGCTCCAGGTTCTTCTCTACTTTTGCATGCTTCTCACCTCCCCCCTCCTCTCTTTTCTTTCAAATTGCTGTGGTTTATTAAGACAGCCTTTCCAAGAAATTACTCACATAGCCTTAATCCCTTGTTGTTGGGGTATTGACTGTGTCATCTTGTTTATATCAGTCTGTCTGGATTTCTGATTTCAAAGGCTCATCTGAGGTCTTTGGAAAAAAACACCTTGATTACAGACTGGGAACACAGGTATTTTGTTCTGGTAAACATCGTTCTCTTACTGTCAATGACCCACTTATCACCTGAAGTAATCATAGTTTATATATCATAAAAGCCCAAGTGGGTGCAAAGCTTCCTTCCTAACTCCAAGAAAACATCCCCTCAATTCTATCAGCTAGAAGAAACCATTCTGCAGATTCTGCAGTCAGATGAATTCAGACTTTACACCTTCCAATATTCCCAGCCAGTATAGATGCCAGTTTGGAGAAAGCTGGTGGAACATTGCAGAATGCTTTGATTTCAATGATGGGTAACTGAAGAATTTACCTTTTAACTTATTCCTTTTAAAATACTGAGAAAGCTACCCTCCTGGCTAAAAATGATAGAAAAGGAAACAAGGTGTGGGAGTTATGATTGCAGAGAGAGGTGATTTGAAGTAATAACTTATTAAGATATTAAAACAGATAAAGGAAGCAAAGGCAGATTTAGGGCTGTTGTCCTAAACATTCTGCAGAGAAGGACCTCTGCAGAATAGCAACTCCAAGGTTGCTGTAATTATATACCTGTTTCCCATTTGTCCAGTTCGTTGGCTGCTTGGAATCTTCCAGCCTTTTATATTAGAGCAGTTGTTGCCACAAGTGATTTGTGATCACCGCACAAGAGTATCTGTACTTTAAGAACACATTAACTATACGTTGCCCTTTTCTCACCGCGATTGTTAATTGTCATATAACTTGAACCTCAGGTTGTGTGTATTCTGATTGGGAACAGGTAAAATCAGACATTGGGCAAAAACTCACAGTATCTAACAGTCTGTCATTTGTCAGATAACTTAGAGAGCACCAAGGACCTCTCATTTCAACCCTGAGCTACAAATATTCTCCTTTATTGAAAATCCATTTGGACAGCAACTTTCCACATATTGGCCGAATTCCTACAGCATGTACACTTCAGTTTAAATTCTAGCGGATCCGCACCGATGTTTAATTAGTTTAAATCTTCGCTAGATTTTCTTCAGCCCAACCTACCTCATAGGGCTGTTGAGTAAGGAAGCTATGAAGGAGAGGTTGCTCCATACACTGCTTCAAGCCCCCGGCCCTAAAATTAATGAATGAATAAATACATGAAGTCCCTGGTTTGAATCCCTCCTTAAATTAATTAATTGGCTTCAGGCAGTCTGTTGTCTCTCAGCTTGTAAGGTGGGTTTATCTTACAGGATTCTAATAAATCTTTTGATGAGTCTTGAGCACTTCAGCATAGGACAGAAATGTTCCCTGTTCTAAGCAAAGATATTTGGGTATGGGTGTGTCCTGGATGGGCAAAAGAAAAGATAGTGAAGGTTATAAATGCACTTCTCTAAAAGACCATGTGGATCATCTATGTCCTCTGCATAGGAGGCATCACCATTACAAGATTATAACCATAATCTATTTTGGTTGCCACTCTACCTCCCCTATAAAACTGTTTTGTACAGGGATGTCTGCAGGGGAGTCAAAAAATTGAAGGTGGCAACCACCACCAAGCAATCAAAGCCCTGCACCTTTCTTAGACAAATCACAATACCTTCATTTTTGACCTCACATCCCAGGGACACTCCCATCCTTAATACAAATGGTTCTCATTTAATAAGGATGTTTGAACTTGAACTTGCAATGGCGTGAACCTTGCAACCTGTGGTGGGATTCAGTTTTTTTTTTACTACCGGTTCTGTGAGTGTGGCTTGGTGGGTGTGGCATGGCTTGGTGGGCGTGGCAGAGGAAGGTTACTGCGAAATCCCCATTCCCTGCCCACCCCACTAACCTGCTTTCCAGCTCTGTTCTCCTGTGCAGGCCAACCAAAGAAGACCCAATTGATCAGCTGGAACTCAATGGGAGGCAGAGAAGAGATGGGGATGGATGTCATTCAAAGGTGGCATTTACTGGTTCTCCAAACTATTCAAAATTTCCGCTACCGGTTCTCCAGAACTGGTCAGAACCTGCTGAATACCCACCTCTGCTTGCAACCCATCTTCAGCACCCACCTCATGATTGTAATCTGGGCCTTTAGCAACTGGTCTGGATTTCTGACCATTGCAGCATCACAGATCTCATGATTTGCAACCATCCCTGCCCTGCCAGTTTTCTGACAAACAAAGTCATTGGGGAAGCCAGCAGGAGGTACAGATACTGACCATGTGACAATGGGCTTAACAATAGCATGAGAATCACTTAAATACCATAACTAGGGATTGTTGGAACTGCTGTTGTTAAGCGGCATAGACCCATGACGTTGCATTTTATGACCACATCGCTTAGCAACAAAAATTCCAGTCCCAATTACCATCATTAAGTGAGGACTACCTGTATTGGGTGGGGTTTTTTTTAGCCCTCCAGTATTACAGGTGAGAAGACCTATTCTGAGCCACTAAAATACAGCACACATCTGTTTAAGGAGAGACTGGCTTCCCAGAAAACCCAGCTTCTTTCTCAGGTTTTTTTTTTTAATTTGATTTCTTCTGCTAAAAAAAATAAGGCATTTAAAATTGATAATTTTTGTCTGCCTTTCCCTGGAGTTGAACAGTAGTCACCTTCCTTCCCTCAGCCAGCTGGTCAGAGGTCACTGGAAACAGGATTAGTTGTCCTGTGTTGACAGAGCCAATGATGGATGAAAGAAATGCAGGGTGCCAGTTGCTTGTATTCAAGTCTAGTGAGACAAACAGACTTACATCTGCCCTGGAATATGGAAATGAGGTCCTTGATACTCCTAGTCTGAAATCTTCCCACACTTTTCTCTTAATACAAATTTGTTCTCTGTGTTCTTTATACTAAACAATTCTCTATCTCTGCTCTACTGTATCTATCTGTCTATCTATCTATCTATCTATCTATCTATCTATCTATCTATCTATCTATCTATCTATCTATCTATCTATCAACAGTATCTATCTCTCTATGTTTGGGAAAAATGAGGGCTCAGATTGTGGTAGGCAATATACTGATATTGCAAATGTCTCAGAGAGTGGTCTAAAGCACTATGGAGCAGTATATAAATCTAAATGCTATATCCCTGGTTGAAGTATTAAAAGGTCCTATCCTGAATTTCCCCAAGAAGCTGTTTGAAGCTATAAGTTACAGGTACAGATAGATCCTATTTATTTATTTATTTTTATTAATTGCTTTGTGCCTTGGGACTGTTTCACACAACCAGATTTTCTGGTTTATGTCTTAGTCCCTGGTTATTTTTACTATCAGGAACACTGTGTGTAAAAATAGCTTGACCCTAGACCTTGAAATTCAAAATATATGGCAAAAGGGAAGAGAAAGAAACTTACGTAGGAATTTCCCATTCACTTCTATGGTTGAGTGAACTGATAACTGCAGCTCTAGGCACAAAATGGTGTTGTCATGCTGGAGAATATATGTAGCTGAGAGTGAAGGAGCTTTTATTAGTTAGATTTTTCATTTGTAGATGTTTCATTACCTGCCTCGATAACATTGCCACTATTATGATCTTCAAAAATAGGTCTTTGGTTATAGCACTGAAAAAATCCTACAGCCCAATGCAGAAGTATGTCACCAACCAGAGACAAAGAGTAACTGTTTCTCTGTCTCGCTGTCTCGCTGTCTATCTCTATAATTCTCTACCATCTCCCCATCTATCCACCTCTGTCCCTTCCTTTCTCTCTCTCCCTTTCCCTCTCCCTCTCTCTCTCTATCATCTCTATCTTTATCTATCATTTGTCAGGGTTCCAAGTAATAATTCCATAGCCAACAAAACTCCGAGGCAGGTAAATTCCTCAAATAATAGTTTTATTGGATATATCATATTGACACAGTTCTGTTAAAAAACCGACTCTGAAGTTTCCTGCAGTTTTCACCTAATTAAACGTTTTTTAAAAATCCCCTTTCCAAACAATCAGTCACATGGTCCAATCAGGGTGCCTTCCAGTTGCCTGGTAACACCACTTCTCCTCTCTGACCAGGTGTAAAAATGTCCTTGGTTTCCAGGAGAAGGTATTTTGTTTTGGCTACAAAACCCCAACTATCTCTATTCCTCCCTCCCTATCCCTCAGCTCCAGTGTGGCAACACTGAAGCCCCAAATGGCTTTGGCCAGGTCAGCTTCAGAGTTGACATCATTATTCTATCGATATCTGTCTGGCTTTCTGTCTGTCCATCTAGCCACTATCTACCTGGCTTCCTCCCTATCTATTTAATGTCACCATTCCTATTAGAAACAAAAGATTTGATCAATGTGTTCCTTTTATTTGATTCCCCACAAGAGCCCTGGGAAATAGATTAGGCTAAAGTGTGTATCTTAAAGCCCAAGTCATCTAGTGAGCTGCTTAGCTGAGAGAAAATTTACATCCCAGTCTCCTCCTTCCTCATCCAGCATTTTATTTGCTAATCTCACCCAACTTCTTGGGACCTTATCATAGTCATCCATGACAAAGTAAAGTTGCAGCAGGATGACAATCACACAGTGATGCTCTCACCCGACTTCATCCTTAAATCCTTGACATCTCATTCAGCAACCTAAGTTGTGGATTATGTGTAGAAAGCATGCTTTATCACTTTCTCTCCCCTTCCCACAGCTCCGTAAATGTCTACAGACTGCAGAGCTCATCCGTGTTTGCTGAGAGTTTGTTGAGAGTTTGCTGATGCCCGTATTCCAAATTACCTCCTGTCATTATGTCGTGCGGTCCAGGTTAAAGGTGTCCTGTGATCTCCCCTACTGAATTGAATGCATTCCTGTTTGAAGGAATTGTCTTTGGAGAATTTGCTCACCAGAAGAGCTTCATGGACCTTCTTAAATTACTGAAAGAGAAGATGATTGCTTTTGATTTTTTTTCCCCCCGCAGAAGCTCTTTTTTGTTTTCAGGAATGGGGTATCCTATTCTGTGTCCTTCCAGACATTGCATGACTACAACTCTCAGCACCCGCTCTTCAGCCTTATAATTTGATTAGGATGGGAGTGAAAGTTCAGCAGCAAATAGAATGTCAAAGATTGCACCATTCCTGATTACGTTCTACGTCAGAATTCATTCGTTCATTCATTCATTTTTAAATGAAGGAAAATTCAGTGATGTGATGGCTGAACTGCAGACTCAGGTCTGTTCCTATTATTCAGCAAATTGTGGTGGCGCAGTGGTCAGAATGCAGTATTGCAAGTCTTCCGACTGACAATAGTTCGATCCTGACCGGCTCAAGGTAGATTCAGCCTTCCATCTTTCCGATGTTGGTAAAATGAGGGCCCAGATTGTTGGGGGCGACATGATGACATTGTAAACCACTTAGAGAGGGCTGTAAAGCACTATAGAGTGATATATAAGTCTCAGCGCTATTGCTATGTTATGGCCTCCTAAGCAAGATGCCAGTGGTTGGTAACAAGTTGTCGAAGGAGAGACTTGTGCACCACGCGGCCTTGTTGTGCCTCTGAAATTGCCCTGCTGTCTTCCAAAAGCCTGAACGTGTTTCTTCATTGCTTGTGTTAAAGATAAACACCACACACAAACATTTCACAAGTATAACAACATGCCTGAGAGATGGAAGCAAAATCAATGCAGAAACCTTAATTTGAAAAGGAAGAGTCATCTCCCCACAAGTAAGCTCCTTAGCATGTCGGGTTTTTTTTTTAAAATTTATGCAAATTTTCACAAGGTAAATATTCCTTAAAAGTGAATAAAATTTTATTCCACTTTAACGAGAGAATATAAAAGTTAAAAAGGTCACCATAGTAATAGACTAATCTCAATTATCAGGGCAGCTGGTGAATTCTTCTACTCCCACCTAATCTTATTCGGTGCACACGCAGCGCACCGTGTGATTTCCAACATGGCTAAATGAAATTATAAAGCAGTGTTAAATTTATTAATCATTTAATTAGCTAAATGTTCCTGCAACTACTTGTGAGATGAATAGCATGTCATTTTCTAATGTAATTTGCCTCTCAGCCAGGCTGGGTCAAAAGAAGTAACTATCTGCATATTAAATTATCCTTCTTTCCCCTCCCCCTGACTTCTTTTAATATATATTTTTTTCCACTACGAAGGTTCGGTGTATGTTTGATAATGTTGCTTCTTTTGCTGAAGACTTAATCAGTGAAAGAGAATGTTTGCTGAGGGCAGGAACGACCCATTAACTCTGTATTTTACAAACTTCGGGAGAAAAAAAAAATACATTGGACAATAAGCAGGATTCTTTGGGATGTGCTTAGGTCGGTTTTTAATTCCTTAAAGATTATTCTGTTGAGAATAATTTCTGGATCAAAACCAGTTTCTTGTTAACAATTTTGTCTGAAACTTTTTAGTTAAAAGTCAGAATATATCGGCTGTCAACTCGTAAAGCATTCCTATGCCTGTTTTCGAGTTGCCATAGGCTTTTTTTTTTATCATCAGGCTTTGAACTTCAGATTGTCCTGCACATTTCAGAATCTATAATATATAAAAGCGAAATGCCACACACGCATCATCACAAAATCTCCAGAATTGTAAAGCCTACAAACTTGAAATTTGGCACATATGTTCCTCTTGGCTTCTAGGTGCTCACTAAGGAAGGGTTTTTTGAAATGACCATCAGAGCATTAGTATTTCCCATATTATTATTATTAACATGGTCTGATGCTAAGGAGTTCTTCTCCTCCTCCCCACATGAAAAGAAATCTGTTCCAAAACACAAGCAGAGGAGAGGAGTTTCAGTTTTAGTTTCACAGCACCAAGCAGCTTTAGTACAGAACAGCCCAGGCTCCTTAATGTCTCCTTCTTGCTCACACAGCAAATACTGTTTCATTTTCCAAACAGCCCTCAACTCTCTCACACACTGACAGCTAGCCAGATGAATACTGATGGATGCTGATAGGCAGAGGCAACATTTTTTTCCCTTATTTTCCTCCCCCAAAACTAAGACCAATCACAAAGTTTCGTAGCGAAGCAGCTAGTTGATAATATAAGTGATTTTAGCTTTTGTCATTACGTATATGGGATGACACTTTGGTTTTCTGCAGGAATGGGGGTGGGTCGGGGGTGTGGTTGTGTTTTAATATTTTGTTCTGCAATTATTGTTCTCTGCCAAATCATTGACAAATGTGATTCCACCAAACACCCAATAAATCTGTTGGGTTCTATACAAAGAAAGACTGTCATAACAACAAACGTGCAAAGCTTCCAGTGCAGTATTCATGAGAAAGTTTCTGGAATATTGCATTTATATATGCCATTAAAAAGGGAATTAACACAAACACACACAGACACACAGACACACAGACTCAGATCAGCGTGTTATGAATCAACAGAAGAATAACAGATGAAAAACAGAGTTGGAAGAGACTTGTAGTCCATCTCAAGCAGGAGACACTACACCATTTTCTTTAAAACTCCTTCCCCTCTTTTCCGATCCCACCATCGCTCAGTGATTTCTCAAGTCTCCATGAATGGCTTCTCAGTCAAAATAATGTACTTTTTTCTTTGCCTTCGAGGATAGGAGTGAGTTCTGCAGAGTACATTCCTTGAAGTTTTTCCCCTTAGACTTATTTCAATGGGTAATGGATTTTACATATTGTTTTTATGTGCATTGTTTGCTGCTAAAAATTATATATTTAAGTTGGGTGTGAGAAGAGGGAGAGAGGGAGGAAGGGATAGAAGGAAGGAAGGAAAGAAGGAAGGAAGGAAAGGAGAAGGAGGAAGAAAGAAAGAAAAGAAAGAAAGACAAAAAGAAAGAAAGAAAGAAAGAAAGAAAGAAAGAAAGAAAGAAAGAAAGAAAGAAAGAAAGAAAGAAAGAAAGAGGAAGGAAGGAAGGAAGGAAGGAAGGAAGGAAGGAAGGAAGGAAGGAAGGAAGGAAGGAAGGAAGGAAGGAAGAAAGAGAGAGAGAGGGGGAGAAAAGAAAGAAAAGAAAATAAGGAAGGGAGGAAAGAAAGGGAGGGAGGAAGAAAGAGAAAAGAGAAAAGAAAAGGAAAGAAAGGAAGGAAGGAAGAAAGAAAGGAAGGAGGAAAGGAAGGAAGGAAGGAAGGAAGGAAGGAAGCAAAGGAGAAGGAGGAAGAAAGGGAGAAAGGGAGAAAGAAAGAAAGAAAGAAAGAAAGAAAGAAAGAAAGAAAGAAAGA